>VXBN01008153.1:835919-872434 GCA_013397395.1 Sinosuthora webbiana | reverse complement strand
TTTTTATAACTTTGGAGGGTTACATTTTTAAAACACAAGTAATGCACAATGGAGACCTCTGTAATCTCATATTGAACCTTTTCAAATGATGTCCTGTATATGTATTACTGACACAGGCAGGAGGTACTGGGAAAATTTCTTTGTTCTCTCCTTTAAATTAGAATTTTGTGATATTCATAAAAAGGAAAGAATCATAAATTTGGCAAATAAACATTAAATCTCAATATCTGGAAATATTTTTTGATTATTAATTCATACGTGCACACAAACAGAGAGAAAATTAAAGATTACCAGAAGACCACAAGTCTTTTTTGCAGTAACTTCTAAGATTTTTGCATCAGCTCTCTATGGAATAGGTAACAATGCATTCTTGACTCTAGCATGAAAATATCCTCATAAGTTTCCTAAAAAATGTTTCAAAATGCCAATTTCAGATCTAAAGCTAGTTCAGTAGGTACTTGAGGGACTTAAATATTCCTGTCAAAGCAGATGTACTAACTTTTAAACACCTTAGGATGGTGATGCGCATGCTGAGATGGATATTCAGCAGCCATGATGAAACCTGAGAAGCAAAGTAAAATTGCTTCAATACCTGAAGGACTGTCTTTAGGAACAGCAATCAAATCTCTTGATACTCATCTTTGCTAATATAAATTATGCAGATCCCCTGTATTAATTAATTTCCCCTCTGTTTCTATACCTGAATGCAAGTTATCCTTCCCTAGATAAAATATTCCAGTTTCATTTCATCGCTGGTTCTGCTCACCTTCTTAATATTAAACATGTAATTAAAGGATATGCTAATAGGGACTGTGTTGCATTTGGAAAGAAAATTAAAAATGCCCAACCCCATTATTTATATTTTTGTGTGCCAAATGATGCATCACCTTACTGAGCAGTACTTTTGATACTCACAGGTGGAAAAAGATTCTGACAGTGTGGACAGTAAATTCAGTTCCCTTTAAATTGTTGCTATTTTTAGAATTTGGTCTATTTTTAGAATTCTGTGAACAAGAGACATACAGATAATATAACAGGTAGGTTACCACCCAGGAAAGCTGACCTGACTTCTGTCTCTGCAGGACTTGTTTCTCTTGGTGCTTCTGATGCAATCATCACACTGGTGATATTTTCAGATTCCTACATTGCTGGTTTCATACTGCTCTCCTCCCCTTTTTGTTTCCTTATTTTCTCCAAGGAGCTTCTGTTCTGACTGGCAAGTTACACCTTCTTTTTTTTTTTTTTATTTTTTTTTTTTTTTTTTCTGCAGCACCACTCCTTTTTTCTGTATCAACTCTTCTTATTATGGCAATCACACCACCGCATGTGTGATCTCACCACATTTCTCTAGGAATAAGCTGGGATTTCAGGCTGAAATGACAGTCACCATTTTAAGCTACAGCAAAATCGAAGTGGATGAGGAAGTCATCAAACACTGCATCTCACACATCAAATTGGAAAATATGCCCATGATATTAACTCATGACACTATAAATACATACATCTAGATCTCTCTAATGCATAATATCAGAGCAGAAAAAACCCACAGATAAAGTAAATCGAGCTCCTCAGAGAAGCAGGAAAAAATTGCTAAGGCTGACTGAACTTGGGGTTAGACTGTTTCAGAATGACCACTAAATTGAACATTATTAATAGTACTTTTGAAAATCAAGCTCTGAACTTGGCACGGAATCAATCATCACAACTCCTTGCCTATCTCACAGGTTAACTATGTCCAGATGACAGGCAAGATTTCCTATCTCCATAACTGATTGCTAATATGTCTTCTTCATGGCCTTTTAAAGCAAAAGGAATAAAATACTTCATGCAGCTTTCTTGCAGTTCGTGACAACTGAACATCAAAATTATCTGCAACAGAGATGGCTTTGCACGCTTTTTCTGAAGAATAAAGTTATTCTCAGTATTTTTTGAAGAAAGGGAGTTTTCTGTGAACACTTAAACTTGATGTGTAAATTTAAAAAGATCTGTAGTTATTTTGCTGGCTTTCAGTACAACACAGTCCAGCTCAAGACAGTTTTATTTTCACTTAAATTTCAATTTTTAATGGGCATTACCAAAATCATTGTTTTCACCATTTTGGCTTGTATAGTCCAAGCTCTAATGCTGTCTTCAAAATTAAGAAAATTAGAGAGCTTTATCATACAAAACTTCCATAATTTTAATGAATTTGAGAGTGTAAATTGGTTGCACAGACACAGATTATTTGAAAAACCGACCAGGAGGAAGTGACTTATATCTTTGTGACCTTATGGAGCCCTTTGTGAATCAGGAAAAATAATTGACCTGTAATGCTCAAGGCACCATTTCTATTAGTGAGAAGTATTTTTATAAGTTGGTGAAACTTCAGGTTAGCCCTGGCTCACAGGTTTTCTAGTACATCTCCTTGTCCATTAGACAGACATGTCCAGGGAAAGTTTCACTCGTACAAACATGTCCAAAAGCTGAAAGTGATGCAGATAAAAGACACTAGAAGAAATAGATCCACATATTTAAAGATATTTTAAGATAAGGTAAAAAACAAGCATTTTCTCCAAATTGTGTTAAAATGCATGAATGTTATTTAAAGCCCCTAGGCAGTAATGCTCCTCTTTTCTATTAATATCACAAAACGACTTATTTTTGTGACTTAGGAGTCACCATGTTTAATGGCACTTAGTACCACACTGCTGAGTTCAGCATAGTTCCAAGTAAGAGAAGTGGACTTAGATCTTTGCAAGCAGCTTGATGAAGCCTTACTGCTACAAATAAAGGAGAAATCACTGAAATGGAAAGCAATTTAAAATTAACTGACATAGTACATTTTTTATAAAGCCACTGAGTTTTAAAGATTTCCAAATGATAGACTGTTGTAGCAATGGGAGGAACATGGCCACATAAAGTTCAAATTTGCATATTTATATCTAAACCTTATCAAATTGTTACGTTGCTCTTACTCAATAATAAACTTACACGTCTTATTCAAAACCAATACATTAGCACACATTGTAAAGCAGGGCAAGCTCAAGTGGGTAAACCATTAAAGATTCAATTTATGTTTCTGTCTATTTTCACAGGATTTTATAAGGGTAGATCTTCAGGCTCCTGTCTGCATCGAAGTCCAGCCAAATCCATAAAATGAAAACAACGTTAAACAACTTCCCAAAAGAGAGAAATAGCCTTTTAAAGATTCACAGGAGTACTTTTTCTGTGTCTCATCCAAGCGGCCAGCAGGGTGAGATTGATGGGCACTGGCAGAGATGCATTTCATGAGGCGGCTGCCTGCTCGATGGCATTAGAATGGAGCTATCTGTCTTCATTCTGATCCATTAACATGCCCCTCAGATCTATCAGGAAAATGTCTACAGTCCTGGCTTGTAAATTATTACCTCTGACAGTTAAATATTTTAGATCATATTTAGGAATATTGCTCACTGATAGTTCTTCACTCACCTACGTATTTTTACAGTTTAATTTCCATATATGCTTTAAAAACCCAAAAGAGATGTTTTGATGATTTCTAGTCTGTGTGTGGTAAAAATGATTATCCAATTACTTGGCTTCAACAGTGCAATCTATAGAAATGTGTTCCATGTCAGAAGAAGATAGGTATTCACTAACCAGGTTATATCTTCTTTAAAGTATTAGATTTGCCTTCAAAAATTCATTGAAAGATGAACAATCAGTATGTGGAAATTATTATCATGATTGCTTTCAGTGTTGAGCATAAATGAGTCATCTGACTCTGCTTGTTTTCATTTGTTCAGCTTAGCGAGGTCTTTAATTCTGTTTTTTATTTTGTTCCCACTGATTACATTCTATTAATCAAGTTTGAGAAATAAGTGTATGAGCCAATCTTTAAACAAAATAAAGATTTTAAAGAAACCATAGTATTTTACCTTGTTATCTTAGATCTGAAGACCAGATAGTCTTTAATAAAATAAAATTTTATTCAATTTATGTTTAATTCAATGTCGTCCCAAGCTGCATAACCAGCAGCTTGCAGTGGATTTTTGAGGAGAGAAAAGAGAGGTAGAAAAGGCTGCTCAGTGTTTAATAATGACCATTAAAATCATAATTTTTATTTGCTATGCAGTCCAAGTAGGTTTTAAACTGAAATGTTTTAGTCTGCTTTAATAACCAAATAAATCTTTAGTGAATTTTTTTTTTTCAGCTAAAGTCCCCCTGGGGAAAGATTTTCTGTATGGAACAAAAAGAATGTATCCAACAGCAAAACAGTAGCTCCTTTCATGAGTAAAGATGAACAAGTATATATAAATTTTTTGAGAAACTCAATTTCTCAGAAGCTTTTCTGAAAGAGAACACTAATACTGTAACCACACTGCCCCTTCTGCATGACAGTGTCAGTGGTCCAGATGAGATTTTAAGAGTAGAGGTGTTTCCTAAGAAGTTTCTAAGAAGATAATCTAATTGTTCTTAATTGTTCTTTTTTTTTTTTTTTCCCCTGCTTTCTAGCCCACTTCATGAAGCATGAAAAAAAAATTAGAAAATAAGTAAATGATAAGATACAGAGGAGTTCCAAAGCAGAGGGTTATCAAGTCGAGTGCACTGATCAGAGCCACAGTGGGCAGTAGGTAGGAGGGAGATAAGATAAAGGGTTTAAAAAATCAGAAGTATACATAAAAAAAAAATATATAACTAGATGACTTAGGAAACCATAACCAAAGAACTGAGTTTCAACACAGCTGAAGAAAAAAGGAGTAGAACAACCACAAAGCCTATTAGAAAATATGAGCACATTTCTGTGAGATATGCTTACAGGAGAAAACCTAGCCTAAGTTAACATGAAGGACTGAGTTTAAAACATCCAGTGACTATGTGGTTCTCCTCCAAGCTAAAAACTGTTGAAGCAGCCCTCTTGTTAGAGGGCAGAAACGAGCTGAGACACAGACTTCTTGTTTAACACAGAATGAAAAGGGTCCTGGTTTATTCCTCTTTACAACTTAGCCATCCTGACTCCAACTATTCACTGACTCTGTCTGCAGCAAGTTGTACTCTAGGTTTCCTTTGCAGCCTCTGACTGCTGGTTATTTCCTGGTAAACTATGACTGCATGTATTAGTTTGCAGACCCTGAATTCAGGCTTTTACCTAGCTAGACTGTGACTGCAGGTTCCAACAACAGGTTATAAGTGCAGACCCAGACTGACTTCACAGCAGTGATTCTCTCTCAGGATCCTTCTTCTTCATGATCCTCTCCTCATCCCCTCTTTCTCAAGGTTCCTCCTCTATAATTCTCCTCACCAGCTAATCCACTCCCATTTATCACACTTATTTTTGTTGGCTATAGCTGTGACTCATCAGGGGAAAGGCTATATTGGGCAATTAACACAGCTGTTACTTAGGAATTTGGTCACCTGTATTCCCTTTTCCTACAATACACCACATCAATGACAGCTGAGAGAAGATAAAGGGGGGAAAAAGGGAAAATAATGTTGCACTTGAATGAGGAAGTGTGCTAAAATCTTGCATTTATAGCACCAACACATGACATCACACTTGTCACTTTTCTTTGGTCCTGCATAAAGAGGACATAAAATGAAGAAACTCTCCTCATCTCAAGTTTTAAGCTTTGAAGCCATGATCTAGTACCTCTGGTCTGGTTACACCCTACCTGGAGTCCACTGGTCAGGTATGGAGTCCTCAGCACTTGAAAGACATGGAGCTGTTGGAGCCAGTCCAGAGAAGGCTACAGAAATGACCCGAGGTCTGCAGCACCTCCCCTGTAAGGAGAGGCTGAGAGAGTTGGGATTGTTCAGCCTGGAGAAGACTTCAGGGTGAGCTTCCAGCAGCCTTCCTGTGCAAACCTCTTGGAAGGGCCTGTTGTGGTAGGACAAGGGGTGATGTTTTTAAACCAAAATAAGGTAGACTCAGATGGGATTGAAGACTGAACTTTTCTTGCAATAAGCATGGTAAAATACTGTAACAGATTGTTCAGAGATGTTTTAGATGCCCGATCTCTGGAAACATTTGAGGTAAGATGGGGCAGGCTCTGAGCAGCCCTGTTCATTGCACCAGGGTTGGACAAGTTGACTTTTTAAGGGACTCTTCCAACCAAAACTAATCTAGGATTCTGTGAATCCATAAAATTCATCAGCATACAGTTAAGATGGATGGGATGGTATGCACTTGGCTCTAAGTTTTTATTGTATGAAGCCAGCTTTTAAAGCCATTGTAACACTGAAGTAAAAAACTTTTTTTTTCACTTTCTAGATGTAGTAAGTTACATTCAAATTTAGTCTTTTAATAAGAAAAAGTGGGTTTTTTTTTGTTTTTGGAATAGCAGCACTTGTAACATTAAACATATATAGCATTATGAAAGGTCTCAAAAACGTAGGTGCCTTCATATTACCAATCATCATAATGGAAACTCACCTAGGCCAACAGAGATGATGATAAAATGCATAACATAACCTTGCCTAATTTGAGAATGTAGCTGGTAAAAATAATTGGCAGATGACCTTATTAACTTTTCACAGAAAAGCCTATTGCTTTTATTTCCTTTTTTTTTTTTTTCTTTCAGGCTAAATTCAGAGATTATTTTAAAATAGCAGTTTCAGGATGGGTAGGTGAATCTGAATCTTTCCAGACTATAAGAAGGGTGATTACCACTTCGGGCTTTACAACTTCTTTTCTTCTATCAACAGGGCTGTTGAAAAGGCACGTGGAGTAGTGTTGATCCACATAAGAATTTAGCTCAGATTATCTTGGGTTAGGCTACACCCAGCCTCTTGCTTTAGAAATCAGGCAGTGTTAATACTGAAGGTTGATTATGCATATCTGGGCGTGGGGCCGGGCCAAGCACTTCCACGGAAATATCACCCAGCTCTCATATTCCTTGGAAATATTTGTAATGTGTAATGCTCACACATTACAAAGATGATGTGTTCTTACTGTGTGGAATTTAATGGGGATATATAAATCAAACCCTTTGTGGCTTTTTTTTTTTTTTTTTTTTTTTTTTTTTTTTTTTTTTTTGTTGTTGTTGTTGTTGTTTGGGTTTTTTTTTTTAATTTATTTTGTTTAAAAGACAGCCTTGGCAAATGGCTGTGAAAAATACTGTCATCCATTTAGACTCTGTCTGAGGGACGTTGAGTGTGATGGCATCTACAGCTGGGCTGTGGGCAGGTGGATTGTCCTCCCAGATCAGACTGTCCTCCTGGATCATTTGTCACCCTCAATCCCCCCTGCCCCCCCATCACAGCTACTTGGCCACTTGATACAGAAGATCTAATTCAACTTAAAGCCATGCTGGCAGGAGAACAGGATATTTAACTATGAGCAATGTTGATTGTGAATGAAGTGTTTGACATGTGAAAATGAATGGGAAGTTAGGAGCCAAAAAAGAGGTGTAGGTGTCTGAACAATTTAAACTGTCCTTAAATAGGCAACTGTTCACATTTAGTGCATTGTGTCATTGTAAGGTCTTCAAGTCTTTAATAAAATGAGGCAAATTTTATGTCATATGTGCTTACACAGATGAGTGCATGAAAAAACCCTAAGAAGGCACTTTGGTGCTTCAACAAGTCAGTGAAATTAGTGAATTCCTAGAATATGTCCCAGTTTCAAACTCAACATCAGAAAAGTCTCAAGTGGTGGGAAATGCTGTTTCCTGTTCAAAAGGTATAGGAAGGAATTTAATTTTTCCTGTGATGACACAAAAGAGCTGCAAGCAAGGTTTAGAGGCATATAATGCCAAGGATTGTTCAAACAGACAAAGAAAAAATAAAAACGAACTTCACCTCAGGTGGCTTACAATGTGGATGGTAGGGAATATAAAATGATTGTAGGGAATATACAATGAGAGACTTACACAACCAGAGAGAAATTAAGGTAATAATTTAGCTATGTGAAGATAGCATCCAACTTGGGGAAGCTAGGTGACTAATAAAGCAGAGGTGACATCTATCTATGTACGTGTGAATTTTGCTAACCCATATCCTCTGAAGTAGTAGGGGAGATAGTTTTAAGGTTTGAGTTTCATAATTTCTGATTCTACACATTATGGTTGTGAAAATCACTAATACCTAAGGTATCAGGGAATACTTCCTTGAGCAAATCCCAGTTATGTACTCTAAAATACCAGAGGCATACCAATTTTTGTTTTTGAGGATGTAGGTAAAACAAGGCATTAAGCTGTCAAGAGAAATGACTAACTGGAAAATCAAGAAGAGATAATGATAGGCAAATGCTGCAGTTTAGATGTTCAGAGTAGCAGGCAGCAGCCACAAGAGTTCTTTGCAGTTACAGGATGGGGAGATGCATAAAAAATGAAAGCAGGGTAAATATCACTAGAAAAACTGTTTTAATTGCAAATGCTGTTACAGGCACTACTAGCTGGTATACGTACATCTATTTTTAGACTCCTATCCATAAACTCGGGCAAGGCATGTAAGCATTTAGATATGAAATTTCTGTGATAGTCTGAATGATAACAAGACCCCATGAATCACTCCCGACCAAACTTCACTCTAGTATAGAAATTTTGAATGCTTGTTTGCCTGCTCCGCCAGCCCAGTCAAGAGTTCTTCATTCTGCTCTGCTCAAGCTTCAGAAAATCTGTCCATATTTTATTGAATTCAAATTTTATTCATATTTTATTGAATGCAAATACAAGTGTTTCCCAATTGAGTAATTAATTGAAAACGTGCAGTTACTGATAGGATTCTTCAGAACTGCAGAATGAACAAATGCAGAACACTTTTTCACAGGCAGGGTCTCTCTCTCTGGATTATGGTATATATTACTTTTCAGTAGCAAAAAAGGCAAGTAAATACAAACTTGTGATAACTTGTGCAGGTTGATTGTGTGTTAATGTTCTGTAAAGCTGATGTTGCAAGCTTGAACACGCATCTAAAGGGAAAATGAAAAGGAAAAGTCTTTTTAAATGAAGAAAATAAATGGGGATTTTTTTTTTTCTATTTTGAATGGCTGTAAGTTTATATTCTTTGCCTGAAGACTGTGGGAAAGGATGACTATTACGTTCTAGTGGCAGCATGTGCTGCTATGTATTTTTCTTGACCTGGTATTTGCACACACCTAAATTGCATATGCCACATATAGAAGCTTATTAAAATGCAAACATACACATGCATAGTTTTTGTGATGCTAAAAAGACTCTCTGCCAGTGAAAAGGTATGTTATTGCTGACTTCCCAGAATATAAAATCTGCCTGCAATTTTGATATTAACTGAGGACCAGTTCTTGGAGGTTTTGGAGGTTCACCTCATTCTAAACAGATATTCTTGAGATGCCATATCCTTATTTCTGTGTGCTTTTGTAATTAAGCATAAGGGAACTGGTAGAGAGTGGTGTCATGTGAACTGTGATAGTACAAAGGCAGAATGAGGAGGGAGAGGAAGTACTCCAGGTGTTGGAGCAGATACCAAGCCCCTTCTCATGGCCAATTATCTTCTTTCTTAAGAAGAGAACACTTACCTGGTAGTATTGTAAAGGAGAAATAATCCAAGTAAATGGCAAATCTTTGCGTGTATGGAGGGGAAAAAAATAATCTGAGGTCTAACTTAGAATTTATCTTAATTTATTCTATTTATTTTTTTCCATATAAGACCAAACACAAAAGTGCCATAAGCAGGTAGCTAAGCAATCTGTCTTCTTCAAAGAATGAAAAAAAATTTCTCTTTTATACTTTAAAAGAGGAATCAGGGAAAGAAAGAACAAATTTTCATTTGCTTCCTTCCATTCTGGAATATTTTCAGTCTTTTTATTACAGTTGTATTGCAGTTACGTCCCTACCAAAGAATGGTATTATTTAGAATTAAATCTCATCTTTATGTCAGTCCTGGCTCTATCAGAGTTGTCCACTTATATTTTTCTGAATACATATTTTCAAAATTGAAAGAGCCTATTTCCGAAAAGAAAGATCTTGGTAGGTTCACATGAAAGCAGTTAAGGAAAACTTTTGTCTTAGAGTTTTATGTCATAAAATATAGAAGATTGAAACATTTTGTTACACTCCCAGTAATAAACTTCAAAAATATAAAAAACATCTAAGCATAGCAGATAGTTTAAATCCTATTAGCTATAAATGTACATTTTTAGTAACAGGATTTTTTTGGAAGTTTAATGCATTGCAGCTAGTCTAAGGAGAAGTGGATTAGTGGATTAGATTTTGTTTTTGTTGATTTAAATAAAGAGTGTTCATATATGAAATAAAGTCTAGGCAGGGAAAATAAAGTATGAAAAGGGAATTCATCCAAAATATTTCATTTTCCCCAACTGTGGAAATGACCTCCCAGAAAATTTAGAAATCAATAGCTCTATTGATGGGTTGTCAACCTTTTAAAATAGACTTCTTGTTTTATATCACTTCTAGTTTTATAGACTTGTGGTTTATAACACACATAAAAGATACAAGCTTTGTTTAATTTGGAATTTCCATCAGTATTTGAAAGCATTTGTGCTTAATTCATATTTAAATAATGGCAATTAGTAGCTGAATTTTCATGACATGATTTCAGAATAAAAACATTACAGAAAACCTTCAGTGTCAACTTAATTAGAGAGGCATTAATTATGATTGCTATCTCAAGGACTATTCTTTCTCTCAGAAAACCTGGAGTGCTAAATTTCGAAGGTGAAAGTCCTAGTGATTCAAAAATGATATCTGTCTGTTCTCGAATCCAGTAATTTCTATTTCATTTAAGGAACACACTTATATAATAAAAGTCAGAAGTTTCTTGAAAGTAGTAATTATTTTAGAAGTAATGTTTTTGGAGTTGTCTACTCTTTTAATTAAATGGGGGGTTGTTTGTTTTGTCTGGTTGTTGTTGTTGTTTGCTTTTACTGACCTTCAAGCTTCCTATGCTGCCAAACACATCATTTTCTTATCACAAAAGAACAGAACAATGCAAAGTGGTGTGGGTGGTTTCCAGCACTTTGTGTTTGCACACGGTTCTCCAGAGATACAACTATGATGAAAACTAATTGAAAATTCCCTGGAGTTCTTTAGGTACTCCTGAGTGCTTGAAATTCAATGCAGAAATTTCTTTCTGTTAGTCCCCTTGGGAAAACATAGAAAACAGAGAAATAATGCAAATTGTCCTTCCTAACAAGTAGCCAACCTTTAAGGCTAGTCAGTACTTACTATGATCTTTTGTTTATGTCCATCATCTTGAATATATCACACCAATTCCTTAAGTAATCATTAAAAACGTGTGATGTGCTTGCAAGCACCATTATTTTAACATCTTTCTAATACATATTTCTAAAGGAAAGGAAATACTGCAAGCAAAACAGAGCAGTTATAAAATTCTGTACTTCATAAAATCACAGACTGGTTTGGGTTAGAAGGGGTCTTAAAGACCATTTTGTTCCAGCCCTGCTACCATAGGCAGGGATACTTTCCATTAGACCCGGTTGCTCAGAGTCCCATCCAACCTGGCCTTGAACACTGCCAAGGATGGGACAGCCACAGCTTCCCTGGGAAACCTATGCCAGGGCCTCAGCAACCTCACAGTAAGAAATTCTTCCTAAACTCTAATCTAAACCTACTCTCTGTCAGTTTGAAGATGTCGCCCCCTGTCCTGTCACTCCAGACCCTTGTAAATAGTACCCCTCCGTCTTTCCTGCGGTCTCCCTTCAGGCCCCCAGGATCCTTTCAGATCCTTCTCTTCTCCAGCCTGAACAATCCCAATTCTCTTAGCTTTTCCTCACAGCAGAGCTGTTCCATCTCTTTGAACCCCTTGGTGCCTCCTCTGGCCTGGCTCCAGGAGGTCCCTGTCCTTGCTGTGCTGAATGCAACATTGCAAGTGGGGTGTCGTGAAAGTGTCAAATTTAAAAACTACAGGGGTGTATATATGGGAAAAATCTTTACAACATTCGTGGATTTTTCCTTTCCCAATCTGTTCCTGAGGACAGGAATGGATGGCACTGTATTAGATAAAGATAACAGAATAATAGCCTGATTGCAGTTTATGTTGATGATATACTCCTTCCCTTCACTTTCTTCGTCTTTCTGCCTCAGTGTTTGTTACAGGCAATTAAACAGGTGATGGATGAACCCTCAGCTCTTGGATTTTACTGCAAACTATACAAAGTTTGAAAACACTGCTATGTGATATGAATCATGAGCCCTTACTGACTAGTTTGCATTTCAGTTGGCCTTCAAGTGTTTTATATGTGTGAGAAATAAACAACCTACAAAAATGGTAGAATATGAAGAAAATAAACTTCCTTTACCAACAGGTGAAAAATAGTAGCAACCCTTACCCACGTTTTTCCTTCGGAATAACCAAATGCTGTGCTGTGTTTGCTATATATCTCCCTGCAAGGAAGAATGGCAAAACACATTTACGTATTTCTCAATTCAAAATTGCTGCTACTGTGCTCAGGAACAAAATTAATCCCATTAGATATAAAAATCTGCAGGTGAATTTGTCATTCCAAATATTTCCATATTATGGGGTGCACTGCTATAAGAGCATGTGTGCAGTGCAATGTGGGAACTGCCTTGATCCACACCTGCATTAAGAGCATCTCTTACCACCCATCTTAAAATCATTCCACCACTTGCTGATGAAAGGATAAAAGAAGTCAATGAATATTTCCATGACTATTTGCTACTCTTTATGTTACCACAAAAAATACAGAGAGAAGCTGAGTTTTATTTGTGCCTTTTTAATTTCCTGCTTTGGGGAAGTAAAATAAATAAAAGCACCATAAAATTTGATGGGCAGTTGATTTTCTTGCCGAAACTAAAAAGATTAAGACTCTGTCTTCAAATTGCTCAGGGAACACTTTTACAAACCCCTAACTTGTAGTCCAAGTCCCATCAAGAAACCTTGTTGATTTTCTAGATACGTAATGCTTCTATAAAGGATTTAAAATTTCAGGGGTAGTTTTTCATTAAAGGACACAGGTCCCAAGGTCCTCTGTTCTGTGTCTGGATTTGTGAACTCACAGTATAACTGGCCTGTTATTTGAATTTTATTTTTTTGGGCTTTTAATCTAATTAATTTAAATTAATTCCAATCCTAATATATTTACGTTTTCCTTATGTTACTGTATTCTTAAAGGTACTTAACAATAAGTAGAAGTTACAAAATGAAATCTTTCAAAAGCATTAGATAAATAAAAGTATTTCATTTTTCTTTACCACTCACGAATTATGCTCGTGGCTTGCAATCAAATCCATTCAGGAAGACAAATTTTTCTTTACTACTAAGTTCTTGCAAACAACTGTGTTATGTGAATATTTTTTGTAATATTTATCTGTTTTCTCTATTAAACCACAGCAGAGGGATATAATGTAATGCTTTAATATACCTCAAAATGTCAGCTGATATCCTTTAAAACTTAATTCCTGATATTTTTTAACTTCATTTAAAATGCCTCAGAAAAACATAACGCTACTAGGATCTAAAATAGAGCACAGAATAATTTTAGTAGTTATTTTATATAAATATATCCAAAGAGTAATACTTCCAAGAATTCTAGTCACTCTAGAGATTCTGTTATAAGCACATCTGTAATGAATGAAACAATTAATTTGCAGTGTAATAAAAATATGCACTGAAATCTCAATGTTATAGGAATTAAGCATTTTTTAGAAGAAAACATGCTAAAACATTATACAAAAAATATATCTTCATTGTGCAGATATATGTCTCAAAAAAAAAAAAAAAAAGCAATTTTTTTCCTTTGCTATTAAAAAGAAACACTGGGCCACATGGGAGGCAGAGAGGCTTTCCTGATCGCTCTCAGTGGAATCATGGCTTAAGCTTCCAAGACTCCCATATAACATATAAGGAAATTCTGCCTCACAGTCAAAGGGGAACTCATTACTCAGTGTGAAGTGTGATCCTAGCATGGTCTCTTTTCGGTGCAGAAGTATTAATCATGTTCATTTTGCTGTAATAAGATGCTAAACACTGTCATTTAGCACTGCAGAGGTATAAAATTAAACCTCTCTATATACTGCTATGGAAAGGCTACATTTCATAATAGCAGAAGGCTGGGTCCACTCACTCCCTTTGATGAGAATACTTTTTCCCATGATGCTAATAATTTCATTTTTATGGATATAGTCCTTTGTGTAATCAAATATAGAGCTTGATCTTTTGTTTATGGCAGGATTGAAGCCAAAGAAACTAGCTGTCTATTATTAGATTTCATCCTGGCGTAATTAAATTGGTTAAGGGTACAATTTTCTACAGAAACTGTTCATTTTCCAGTAAAACCAGTAATATGAAATTATGTGTAGAATTTGTCACATAGCAGTGCCTAAAGAAACATCTCTGTTGGCTTAAATGTATAACAGAACAGCTGTGCCAATTTGAAGGAACTGTAGTGTGTTAGCTATATCCACATAATTATATTGGTATTATTTTTGTTTGAAAATAAGTCTTAAAAGAGCTAGCAGTTTGGCACAGGGAAAGGTTTATCAAGTTTCAGAAGACTGAGCTAATGGAGTGTGCCTGAAATGCACAAAGAAAAAAATTAGCAGGACATCAATTATGATACAAAAAGAGTATTAGTGATGACAGAAAGGTTTAAGAGCATTTTTAGGAAGCTAATAAAAAAAAAAACCAAAAAAACAAACAAACAAACAAAAAACAAAAACAACAACAACAACAACCCAGATGAAACAGACCTTGAAACCTGAACTTTCATTTTCCTTACAAGGATTTGTAACCCAGGTCTATAAGCAAAGTCGTTGCCATGAGTAAGGCTTGCAGAGAAGTTAGAGGTACAGAACTAAAATTTACATTGGGAAGAATATAATTTTATTGTAAGGTTAATAGTATTCAAAATGAGTTTAAAAGGAAGTAATTGACTTTTTCATTGTAATGTTGTAGATGTCAGATCACGTACCTCTGTTCATCCTTCACATGACAGATCAATTTTGTCATGAGCTATACTTTCTTTCCAGTAAAACTAAATAAGAATTACATGAAAAATCTTATATGTAGGCACATATATACACACACATATATGTGTATAATGGTGACATATGCAGCATATGTTCAGCTACATCCCCAACAATGCTGACTTATCTCATCTGGCTTTTTTTGAAATGTGATGTAAAATAATCTGAAAAGAACTATATCTTATTAGAAAAAAGGACTGCTGGAGGAAAAAGTCAATAAAGTCAATATTAAGCTTGTTGAAGCAGTGTGACAGATCTATAAGCAATTGAAAGCATAGTAGGATTTTTTTTTTTTTTTTCCCAGTTAGGAAATGCAAAACTCAAGCGGGAGAGGGACTATTTACAAGGGCCTGCAGTGGTAGGAAAGAATCAGAATAGCTTTAGATTCGAAATTAAAAAGAAATTCTTCCCTGTGAGGGTGGTGAGGCACTGGCACGGCTTGCCCAGAGAAACTGTGGCTGGAAGTGTTCAAGGCCAGGTTGGATGGGGCTCTGAGCAACCTGGTCTAGTGGAAAGTGTCCTTGACCATAGCAGAAGGGTTGAACTTGCATCTAAAAGGTTCCTTCCAACCCAGGATTCTATGATCTATTTTTTTTAGAAGAAGAATAGTTTCTTTCCTCCAGGGTGGCTTGGTGTATTAAAATGAATAACATTCCTACTCTTATATAGCACAAGAGAGAAAGTTTTGGAACCGCATGCTAGGTATGCAGCAGATGGATAAAGCAAAACTCCCTCAAAATGCTCCTAGTGGATATACCTGGTGTGACATCATCCATGCACATAGATGTTGTTTAAAATATGTTTGTAAGGGGAAATAGATGAGGGGCAAGATCCCTTCACAGTGTGTGTGTTGCATTTAACAGATAAACCTGCATGTCTCACTAAAACTGAATTATCTTTATTAGTATAAGATAAATCAATATCATCTTTCCAGTTATACAGTAAAAAAGTCTTTGGGAAAATTTTTACAAAAAGAACAAGAAGAAAACATTATTAAGACAGAAATTGCACTAAAAAATCTTATAAGCAAAAAGATAATACATTCTGTGTGTTGTCTGGAATTGGTTTTTTGTGTGATTAATATTTTAACAGGATAATCAAATTATAAAACTGTTATTATTGCTGGTCTAGGTACAAAGGTGCTAACATTGGATGCTCAAAGCCCAAATCTTCTCATCATCTCTATTACTGAAAAGCTTTATTACACCCTTGAAATCCCCATAACACTCCTAATGTTGTTATTCATTGCAGTATCTTTTGGGTGTTATGTTCATTCTTCTGATGTTACTCCAGATATTAAGACTGGCCTCACTAGTTTTCTTCAATTAACTGGAAAAGACTTGGAATGACTTTACAATGAGTCCTCAAGCATCTCAGTATTTTGCTAAAAGTATGATGCTAATGGTCTGAGGTTGACATCTTTGTAGATGACTCCTTATGTAGATCAGAATTTGCTTAGACCGGTAATTTTCTTCAATTTGTGGTTTAGACTTTTTTCATTAGTTTCTAAATCTCTGGTTTGTGTGCTTTTTCTCCTCTCTTTCTAATCTCTAAAGCTGTTTTCACCTGATCCACAGAATTAGACTCCTTTCTTAACCAGCAACCATGTTGTGCTTTTTTCAGTCTGAGGTTTCTGACATATTTTATCTGTATTTTTAATACCACAGAATCATGAAATGATCTGCTCTAGTTCAACCATTGTAAACACAGGACTTATACATCCTTTTCTTGACATGATTTAAATATATTTCGGTTGAGCAACATTGACTCTAGCAGTTCAAAACAAAGACATCTTGTTCTGAATAGGAAAAGTATTGTAACAATTGTGCTTCTACTGTAATATATTCTACTATTTGAAATTGCAATACCTAAAGAAAAAAAAATCTAATTTCCATTAAAAAATCTAATAAAACTTATGTATCAATATTAGCAAGCTCAGATTATCTCAAAGTTTCAACTACACTGTTGTTATTTATAATAATTAATAAGAACAAAAAAACTGAAAAAACGCAAGCTCCCTAACAAAACAAAATAAAAATTCAATTTATTCAGAAGTTGAACCCAGATGAAATAAATGCTGGCTTGGCTGTCTCAAGATGTTGGTTTTACTGGAGTTACCAAGAAAGAGACACAATTACTTGTTCTTCTATTTCCAGTGTACAATTTATCTCTGTGACCCTGGAGAATCCCACTATTGGTATTCAACTATAACTCAAACTATCTGACAGAGAATATTTTGTGGAAATCAATAATGCTGAATGTATTAAAGATGTATTGAAATTGTTTTATGAGTAAACTGGGCAGTTTCAAAGTATTCTAAAAATTCAGTAAAGATCTAATTTTGCAAGTGAAAACACGTGTTTGGTATAATTTTTATGGCAATACTTTATGATGATCTAAGAAGAAAAGAATATTCATTTTCTTCCTTTATGAATCTTTTTTTTAAAAAAAAAGAAATTATTCTTCAAAGACTGTACACTTATTTTTTGCCTAATATTTAAGAGTGTTGTCACTTTGATACTATAAAAAGCAAGGTAAGGTTTTAATCCAACACAGTAAATGTGTACACAGAATGTACACAGTGGCTCTTGTCCAACACAGATGTTATTTATATATATAAATTGTATCTGTAGATATATAATTTTTTATATTTATTATATATGCTCAAATGCTTTGGTGGCCTAGGAAAAGAAAAAAAGAAACAGAGTCAGAAGAACTTCTAGCACTCTCAGCTTGATAAAGTCTACCAGAGCTTCAAGCAGGCTGAAAAGTGCAGAGCAATAAGCACGAATTTTGGTTTGGTTTTATTTTTGCAACAGTTCTTTTAAGGTCAATTTTACATTTCCTTCTTTCTTAATGATGTCATTGTTGTTGAATTTTTATCTCTTTTTATACCATTATAATTATCTGTTTATGTTGTACTCCTAAACAGAGACACCAGAATTGCTGTTCTTTGTGCCTGGCTGCAGACTTGTCCTTCTGATGTTCATAGGTAGCACTGAAGTGTGTCTCCTGTGAGAACTGGCATTACTATATCATTTTACAAATCAGTAGATATGAAGGAATACTCTATATTTTGTCCTAGTAAATTGACTTTCCTTTCTTAATGTTTCTACTTTAAACTAAGGTGGTTGTTTAAAAGGCACATGGTTGTTTCCTGGTAGCCGGTCACGAAGGTTGTCCTAGAAGTGTTTACAGTTGTGTTTGTGATTGCAACTGGGAATAATTCCAGACATTACTTGTTTTCAGGTGACTGCAGAAAGGCTCAAAACTATCTGATAGAAGGGGATTAGAAATGCATTTTCATTTCACTCTACCTCTTCCATAACACTTTATTCTCAGTTGTCTATCCCAGAACTTAATAGTTATGTTGATGCATTTTTTAGAAGTATGAATCTTTTGAACTGTCTTCAGTTAAGTTAGCTCCCCTAAATCCAGCATACCTTTTTAAATTTGTGCAAAATTTTAGAAACAAAGCACTGAACCACAGTAGCTACTGTTACACTTCAGAAAAACGAGAAAAGAGAAGAGAAGAGAAGAGAAGAGAAGAGAAGAGAAGAGAAGAGAAGAGAAGAGAAGAGAAGAGAAGAGAAGAGAAGAGAAGAGAAGACTTAATGAACTCTTTTAGAAGTTCAGTTTTTGATTGTGCCACATACCAAGGTAGGCATTAATTTCACTACCACACGTGATACAGTGAATGATGCACTAATTTCTTTATCAGGTTGGACGATCAGTCTGGAACAGCAGAAGCCTGTCATCTTTAGATATCAGATGATATGTAATGTCTTGATACGTGGCAACTACAGAGCTATTCCTGCAGATGACTTTTGGATAAATATCTCAGGACTTTCAATTCTATTTGCAATAGTACACTTCAATACCTGGGTTCTTGTAAAGCTTGATTTAACTTGTACTTAACAGGTATATCTATTAAAAATGCCACAGAAAGTAATGACTGTGGGCTCATGTCTTTCTAGAATTTTGTCCTTTTTAAAATTTTTTTCTTTCCAAATTACTAAATTATGTGGTTCTTGTAAATAACAAGAATCAGCAAACGTTTCACATTTTCATAAGTAAAAACTTCAAATAGTAACAAGGAGAGACAAACAAACCCACAGGAGAGATACCATGAGTTTTCACTCTCCAAATGAATTACTCTAAAGACCTTGATGTGATAATGTCACTTCCTCTCACTTTCACGACAAGTTTACACCTTGTCACCCAAGCTTCTGTGCTTAGGAGGGTATCTGCAGAGGATTTTTTGCTCCACCTACAGTAGGTTGCTACACTACAAAAGAGTACCTCTCCCATTTGACCAAAAAAGATGATTTGACCGGTTGTAAGTTAACCTAATGACTACTTTTGACCACAAGTGTAGCTCTTAAACAGAAAAAAAGAAAATAAAATTAGATAATCTCATTTCTACCTCTTGTTTACATTAAAAAGCATATTGCTTTTCAATCACATTCCCTTCTCATTTCAGACATGGAGTGTTTTTCTGCTCTTAGAGTTATTATTTCTGAAAGAAATTAAATGACAGAAATGTTTTTTCTGACTTCTACTTACAAGTCTTGTTATAAGACCTGAATAATAAGCAGTTTTTCTATTCTCACCACATATTTCCTCCTCATTCTGACAATATATAGGAGAAAGAAACCACACAAGACACAGAAAACTTTAAATATTCTCTTTGATAGAAAGAAGTTCAAGAATATTGGGACAGATGAAGAAATTATGAAGCCAAGTTAATATGACATTTTTATAGATTTCAAGGTATTAGAAAAAACTTAGAAGTCTATCACACAGCAAAAAAATTGTTTTGCAATTAACTAGACATCTTAATTGATTTCCCATGTTACTTTATTGCCTGTGTTTGACAAAACATTAAGCCTTTTGCATTTGTTTGTAGGTCATTTTCCTCATCTGAGAAAAAAAGAAATAAAGCCCCACACTTAAAAACCAAACAAACAGAGAGCAATTTGCACAGCATTTGGGTCCCTGAATCAATTTATTGCTACAGTTATTTTCCTACCTCTTAATTTTTGAGCTCTTAATTTTTAATAGCTATTACTATTTTTTTTTTTTTTTAATATGGCTTTTTTATGAAAGCAAAGAATTCACAGTTAAGATCTCCTGGACTTATGGTTGAATTCCTTGGATATATGGTTAGTCTGTAATTCACTTCAGACAGTATAATGAAGTCAGACAAAAATCAGAGAAGACATGAGGACACGAGGACACCACAAACCCAACAAAACCACAGCCAAAACTTTAAACTTTTAGATACAGGAACTACTTTCATCTGTAAATGATTCTTTGTGCTCCCTGTAGAAATTAATTGGCATGGGACAGAGGTGCAGGGTATTTAATTTGAAATCTTTAAATACTTGTGTCCTTTCTGTTTTAGCTGACCCAGGTCTTCAAAAAGTTGCTTCTCATTTCAGCAGCTGAAGTCAATATGCAACATGAGATAGTTTTCCTTTCTGACAACAAAGGTTTTCTAGCAAAACCTTGTCAGGGGTTTTGTTGATTTGATGGGTAGGTTTGGGGTTTTTTTGTTTCTTTGTTTTATTTTGTTTTTGTTTGTTTGCTTGTTTCATTTGGTGATTCCCCCTCTCCCCCTCCCATTTTTTTTCTATTTAAAGGGATGTCTGGATATTTAAACACTTCCAGGACTAAATCATAATTATCACTGTGCCTTGATTTAAGAGACAGGTAATAAGTTCTACTGCTGAAAGGAGATAATCACTTTTCTCTGAACATTAAAAAAAAAAAATCTATGATTTATTATACTTTACATTTTGAATTATGTTATATATGCCTTATATTTTAGTCTATAGTTTTAAGGCTGCATTCCATGGACAAAGAAAGGGACTGGTTTCCTGATGGGGAAAATAAGCACATTTGTGGTTGGAAAAAGGAGTATATGAATAGGAATGAGCTGCCTTTGAGGAATAAGAGTGATTGTTTTTATTTATTTATTTATTTATTTATTTATTTATTTATTTATTTTACAGTGGGCAATATACCTTGAAACGTGTATTTGGGGGATTGAAATATATTTAGACACATGGTAGCAGGTATATTTTGGCTTTGTGTAATAAGGACACCTTGAAATGGGACCTGTGAGAATGCACAATTTTAACAGAAAGGTTTTGATGCCCTATAAATGTGTTACTACTTTGTATGTTACTCTGCATGTTACTCATTTTGATCTGGCAGAACTTGAAGAATGTGGATATATGAAGTGCTAAAAATTTTTCACAGTTTTTCATTCATTGATTAAAACCCCCATAATTAATATTGTGATTGTCTTCAAGATTAAAAACAATTAATGTTGAATCTTATAAATTAAGTATTACTTACCCTCTCTTTAATTTCATTTTCAATTGATTTATTGTGCTTTAAAGATCCTTAAAATTATGTTACATATGGTTATAGAGGGAGAATTCACAATGATTACAAAGTTTTGTGCCTATAGTAATTTCAGTTTCCTTGCTTTAATAAATGTGTTCCTTTCTTACAAGGATGGTGTGATATAAGAACTCCTATAAGAATCCTTTAAATTTTTCACCCCAAAATACATGACCAAGATCTTTCTGCATATTAATTTATTGAAACCATAAGTGTATTGCAAAAAACCCACACAATTACTATGCTCCTTAAAAACAATCCTCGTTCAATATTTTTTTCATCTAGAGAACAACTCATATATCGTTATGTCAGAAGAATTTTTATTTTTCAAAGTAATTTGAAAGGTTGAAAATACATTTTTATATTTATTTTTTAATAATACAAATATGAGGATAGTTCAATTTCTGTGTTTAAATCTTCTAAGCATGTGAATTTGTTGGTGCAGTATACAAATGATAGACTTGTCACAAGCTTAGATTTGTGAGTATTAAGATGTATATAATGCCTTTCACAGATCCATTAAAGTACATATTACTGTCTATCCAATCAGGTAATTACAGGGTGCGTTTTTTTCTATTTTTGTTATCATTTTATAAATGTTACTGATAGTGTCCAGACATTTCAAATACTGTCTAGAGTTTAGAAAATATATACGTAAACTTCATAGTCATATATCAAGGCAATATTTTTCTTTTATCCCACTCCAAAGCATTTCTCTAAGCATGGGCCTGATACAGTTTCTGACAGTAATGATATTAAGTGAGACCTTCACCTCTAAAACCAGAAAAGGCTTGAAATTCTTGAAATACATAAAAATAGGTGAAGAGGGGGTTGTAATACATATAAACAAATATATGTCTAGTTAAAACATTGAAAGATAAAAAATGTTAGTCACACTTTCTTAGCATATCTTTTCTTATGTAAAGTTCATATGTATTAAAGTTCCTTAGATATTAGGAATAAATTCTTCCCTTTGGGGGCATTGAGGAACTGGCACAGGTTTCCAAGGAAGCTGTGGCTGTCCCATCCCTGGGAGTGCTCAAGGCCAGTTTGGATGGGGCTCTGAGCAGCCTGGTCTAGCGGAAGGTGTCCCTGCCCATGGCAGGGTTTGGAACGAGATGGTGTTTGAGGTCCCTTTGAATCCAAACCATTTCAGGATTCTGTGATTCCATGATCTTCAAGTATTATTAATTTCATTTCAACTAATGCTTTTATGTGTCACTAGTTCTACAATTTCACTTCATAAGGAAATATTAATATACTTTTTGAAATAATTTCCTAGACTTTGCTTTCTATTTTTGGTGTAGATTATTTTTTAAAGTCTTAGAACTCCATCTTCATAAAATTCATTGTCTTAGAGGTCAGGATTTATGTCTTTACTTCACTGAAGTAAGGGAAAGTTTGCACCAAAAAATCTTATGCAGAAAGTTAAAGTCACGTCCCTGTACCTTTTCTTACCACAAAAGTAAATGACCTATTTCCTAATCTGTATCAAATAATAGCTTAACATTAAGTAAATCTGATTAAAAGATAAATAATTTTTAAAAACTCAGGTTGTCTACCAGTTTGATTTGGATATAAGTTTATCATCCCTAACCTCATCAAGTCTTGCTTCTGAAGATATCACCACAAGTTTTTCTTCTTGGTCTGCTTTTAAAAATTATAAAATTATATATTTAGTCATCCAATGTTTCTTTTGATAGTTGACAGAGGGCTTTATATTACCACGTAGCACATTTTTTTTCCTTTCATATAATTTTTTCTGATCAAAAATTCTATTTCAATTGAAATATCATTAGTTCTTTCTTATTAGTTCTTTCTTCCCAGGTGGTTTATTATTNAATTTGGTGGTACCTTCTCAGATAAACTGCTTAAGTATAAGTTTTTTTTATCTGCTTGAGTTTTCTTATTTTTCACTGCAGAATATGCAACTTACAGAATAGTAATGCTTCCAGCTGTAAAAAATGAGAAAACCTGCACATGGCAATGGTCTTGCTGAATGAGAAGAAAATATTAGCAATCAGACAAACAGCAAAACAACAGTATTGGACTCTGTCTTTTCTCAATGAACAGATGAATGCTGTGTCCTAAGCCAACTTCTGTTTATGAGCATCAATTTTTCATAGAATCACCATATCATAGAATGATTTGGGTTGGAAAGGACATTAATGAGCACCTGCAATACCCCTGCCATGGTCATGGACACCTTCCACTAGACCAGGCTGTTCAGAGCCCCATCCAGCCTGGCCTTGAACACTGCCAGGGACAAGGCACTTTTGCTCTTGTGTGATATCTTGTATTTTTACCATGAACAATTTCACTTTTTGAGCAATATTATTTTGGCACTCTGCAGTCCAGGACACAATATCTTTTCTATACAGCCTGGGAAAGCATCTCCAGCTTCTGGATCATCTGTACCAGAAAACATCCCAAGAAATTCCTACAGAAGCTCAGTCATTTGTAATTCATGCTATAGAAATTTTTAGGCGTCAAGTCTTATACAACTTTTTACATTTGGTAGAAATTTTATGAAATTTTTTAAGCATGTGTTATCTCTCCCCCTTCTTAGAGATCTCCTTCAAACTAATGCAAACAGTAAAAATGGACTGTTGAGCCTGCTGGACAAGCCATGTTCTATGCCATTGGAAGAAAATAGTGCCTCTACTTTATCATCAGTGCTCAGGAATTATAGCAGTAATAGGTGGTTTTTTGAGAAAGATTTGTAGCTCTTCTTCCAAGTGAGCTGACAAGTCTGTTCTGGTGATAAAAGCAAGTTTTTAAAAAGTAAATATGGGTCTCACCTGCCATGGCTTACTTTCCAAAGGAGGAAGTTGTCAGCAATGTAATGCTGGCTGCACAACTTCACAGTTACTTTGTGAATATCTGTAAAATGCACCAAGTATAAAATTATTACTTCTTGAAAAACTAGCGTGGATGCCTTTGCTAGCATATTTGGGTCACTTCATGTATTTCTTCAGTATTTGATATTTGCAGTACCTTATTTGCTTTTGTCAGTTATACTGATGCTTCTTGTACCTTGTATGTTGATTATTATTTAGAGTTCCTCAAAATTTTTGCAGTGTTGAAACAGCAATCCTTGTCAGACTAAAATAAATCTGGGACAGCTGCTCCGTATTTTTCTTTTGTAGGAGAAGGTAATCACAGGGTCTTCTGAAGGAGCATTTAAGCACGAGATACAAGTTATTAAATTAGAATCCTCTGCAGTCTCTTTTTGACCACAGTAAAATATATTCTGCATTTTTCCTTCTCCAGACTCTCCACTATTTTTTTTTTTTTTTAAATCTAAATTATTCCATCTACTTGGATAGGAGATTTACTATGTTTGTGTCTTCTTACAGGTCTTTGTGTTTTTTCTGCTACTGGTTTTACTTTCAATTCTGTTTAATACACAGTGCAGACAATACACTGGGCTGTCTTTCTTGTCAAACCTTGTCAAGGCTGCCATGAAACAACCAATGAGAGAAATTGCTTCTGTTTCATAAAAGTGTACCTAAATCAGAACTTGAGCCATGTCTTGTTTACATTTAATTAAATATTTTCTTTAAATTTACTGTTTTAAAGAATTCTGAGGACTAGCATACTCAGATTATTCTGTGTAACTGCGTGCTCCCTCAGTGTCTAGAAGCCAGAGAAGAGGGGATAGAAGTCCAGTAGCATTTGACCCTTTTGTAAAATCACAATTCCTGGCTTTCTAGCACTAGAGACCTAACAATCGAAAACTATGTAAGGGAAAAAAAAATCCTTTGAAAATTATGATTTGTAAGAACCTACATCAGGGTGAGTTTGATGAATTTTCAAAGATTTTTCAAACTTCTGAAATTTTGTCAGAATTTTTCGTTTAAATGTACTTCTGTAAATGTAAATATTATATTTGATCATTCTTGTTTGAACTTCAGGGTTTGGAAAAACTGTGTTTTGTTGGTTTTTCCACAAAATACATATCCCACATTAATTTGATATTTATTCAATAACATAAACTAAAGAAAAAAATTCTTATACTTTTTAATTTAAAAAATATGTTTTATTCAGAATTGTATCAGTCTCCAGAGGAAAAAGAACATTAATTTTTTTTTTTTGTTGTTCAACAGTATATTTTGATTTGTTTTTCTGGTTTCAGAACCTAAACTGGACCCTTAGTTCTTCAACTTCTCTTTCTGATCTCTAGCAAAACATAGCTCTGACTTGCAATGAAGAGTGTGTGTGTCTCTACTGTTTCTGTGTGCTTTATTTTCCATTCCAATTTAGACATTCCTATTTGGTTCAGAGAGATGTTTTTGTGAATGTGTGCTTTTTTTGTTCCATCAGTGTTCAAGGCCAGGTTGGATGGGGCCTTGAATAACCTGATCTAGTGGAAAGTGTCCTTGCCCATGGCAAAATTTGGAACAAGGTGATCTTTAAAATCCCTTTTAACCCAGATTACTTTATGATTCTATCATTCCAACTAAATGCCCTAATTATTCTTTTGAGAAATAATTTCAAGCCTGCTCTTTTTGTATTTAATCTTTGCATCTTTGTACTTTAGGTAAATAATCATGCATGTGAAAGAGAATTTTATATAGTAGATGCTTACTGATAGTGAATATTTAATGTTGTACTTAAGCCATAATACTGCTTTTATCTCCTCTTCAATATTGGTTATGCTTTTGTGTGTATTTTTCTATTTCTCTGCAGATAAGCCTTGGTTTAACTTAGCAATAAAATAAATATCATTGTCTAAAGCTTGAATATATCCAGTGTTTTGTTATAGGTCATCTATCTCTACCTCTCACCCTAATTAATTAATTAATTGCTGAGTGGTCCCTCCTTGTCCTTATCTTGACCTGTGGAGTTTTTTGATGCATTTTTTTCTGCCCTGTACAGTTTATGTGAGGGCTGAAAGAGCGAATTTTGTGGGCTTCTGGCATCCAGCCAGAGTCAACCCACCACAGTCAGTCAATAGTTTTTAAATAATGTGATGGGAAATATCTTGGGCAAGAAACATTTATCTTCCAGAAAACCACCTAAGATTGTAGCAATAGTGTGCTTCGTGTAGAATATTTTTAAATCTGCATAAACACAGAGATAAAATAGCTCTATTCCAAAGATCAAATTCTCCTGCTCTATGTGTTAGCACAGCTCCCATGGGCACCCTTATGACACAATTTACATCTGAACACAGTTAGTCTAACTTAATTGCAGCTTTGTGTATAATTAATTATATTATCAATCTGTCTCCTTAATGTTCGTTTGGATTTACAAGTTTTTATGATATTAGAAGAACAAAGAGGAATATAAAAAGCTGTGCATTCTTACCTTGGATTTTAATACATCCAGCAGGTTTGGATCCATGAGGAGAACACAAAAAAAAACCCAAAAAGGGAAAACAGCAGGTAAAAGTAATTATGAGACATATTTTAATGCATTCCAAAACAATTTTTATCCACTTTGGTATCTTTTTTTATTTTTTTTTTTTAACTTTTATTGTCTTCTTCTTAATTACTGTGTTCTTTAATAAAAAGCTGGGAGTAGTGGGAATGGATTCAGTGGGGGTTGTTTTTTTTTTTTCTGAGGTAAAGCTTTTAGAAAAATGTAAGGATGAATGTGATAGAAATTATCACTTTGGTTTATGATTTCTGTTTGTTTGGCTTTCTTTACCATGCAGAGAACCTCATAAAAATGATGGTTTCATGTACATCTTACTCAGTCTTCTACCTTAGCTGCTGTATCTGCAAGCTGTGTATACTCTAAATTCACTCTTACACTAAAATTATACTTTTAGCTTCTAGATAGAGAGGCCTTATCTTTAACTGAAATGATTTGGTTTGTGAAAGAGCTGGTTTAAAACTGTCTGATACTCTTCAGTTTTCATTTATTCTGTTTTAAGTTTTAAAAACCCTAAATTATATTTTGAACTACAGTTTCATGTGCCTTCAATCAAGAAATTCTCTACAAACAAAGAGAGCATTCCCACTGATGGGATAGAGCACAGCACCCATGTTCAGGGAATTGACATTAGAAATTGCATCAATCTTGTATGAAACTATCCACCTTTAAGGTCTGCTGTGAGAATTAATCACAACATACAAAAGAAACCTGAAATAGAATATAAACCAAACCACAGACTGGGATGCAGATAGCTGAAGATATTTGACTTTCAGTGAGATGAATTCCCACTCAAGCTATCCTCAAATTCACATCTGTTTTATTCTAAAACAGATTTTGAGCATGATCTTACTATTCAATTGCTTAAAATTTGTTTAAGTTGAACAACACATCTCACACTGTAGTACCTAGACTTTCATGAAGGAGAAGGTCTATCTTTTTGGGAAGAATTTCTTCACTGAAAAGGTTATTTAGCATTGGAATGAGCTGCCCAGGGAGGTGATGGAATCACCTGAAAGTGTTCAAGAAATGACTGGATGTGGCACTCGGTGCCATGGTTTGGTTGACAAGGAGTGATCGATCAAAGGTTGCACTTCATGAAGGTTTTTCCAAACTTAATAATTCTATCTATGATTTTATGATTCTATTTTCCCAAAAGTACAAGAAGACTATACACCAGAAACCAATCAAACACAACCATTTATGCACATAACTATTTTAATCTCCTTTTGTATTTACCCCTCTGGAATTGCCACTGTCATTTTTATTAATACCCCTTTGGTCTCCCACTACAAATGCTCACTCCAAATGGAGGTGTGCTGGCTCAGGCACCACTGAGCTTTCTCCTTTCTTTGGAGGCTGACCCTCAAGGACTGGGTACAGAGAGGGAGCCACAGCACAATCCTACTGCTGTAAGAGTCCAGGCAAGCTTCCTTCAGGAAGAGATGCTCTGATGGGTAAGGGATCTTTGCATGGTGTGAGCATTACTCAGGAAAAATGCCACGCAGCTGCTGAGCCAAGAGAGGTTCTTGGATGCTGTCTCAAGAGTGTTTGGCTGTTCCACTGTGTGGTGTCAGTACATAAGGTATGGAGAGGTGCACTGGCTGCCTGAGGTCATCCAGGAAAAAGAGGAGGAACTCAATTACTGATCTCATGAGTTCAGCCTTCAGTCACTTGGTTAATAAACCATGACACCTCTCTGAAGCAATGTTAGTAAACACTGTGGCATGAAATGTGCCTTTTAAAAAAAATCTAAGCAAATTATCCTTTTTTCATTTAGTTTTGTTTATTAGTGGAATAAGATTTCACAGCTTACCATCATCCCCTCAGAAAGCTTTTGCCTAATGTTTCCAGTAAATTCAATACTTCTCTACAAACTGAAAAATAAAATATGTGCTTCAGGTTAGGTTTTTTATTGTTATAACTTGTCATTTTAAAGAGAATTTTGAAAGTAAATATTCATTTTAGAACATCAACACCATCCCTATCTATATCATGTAAGGATATACAATACTAAAACCTAATTCAATAATTATGTAACAATAACATGCTGAAAAAATCTTTTCAAGTGCACTGAAATAAAAGCTAGTACAATGGTCACCCTAAGACAGGTGATTGTTCTTATCAGTAAACTTATGACTTTGATACCTGCAACAGTTTGTCATGTAACTGTGTAAGTATCTATCTGCATATGCATAATTTCATACACATTTAAAATATCTCATGCCTCCTTCCTCAAAACTTGAGGATACACATTTTAATATTTTCTCACATAATTAGAAGGAAAGAGCCATGCTGCTTTTATTTTTTAATAATACAGTTGTTTTCTTAGCAAACCAGATTCAATAGAGACACCACTTATATATATATATACACACACACTATATCTCATACTATATTGGACATATGCTGTATACTTGTGCTTAAAACCCTCATTCTGGGAAAAAAGCATGTGGTCACTCATTAGTATTTTTAACCAGTATTCTGACTGTAAGATTTTACAAGGAAATGGATTTGTAGGCATAAGATTTCTAATTTATCATCATTTTCATTTCAGTTATTTAGTGAAGTAGTAGTGGAAATGAAACATGTACATGCTGTGAAAAGCTGATGAATCTATCTGCATGCAGTCGTTCTCCAGCCAATGAAAGGTGGGTAAGGCAAAGTGAAAAGGGATTGTCTCACTTCAGAAGAACACTTAAAAACCAGCCTTGAGTAATTGCAAAAATTTTAATGTTCAAGCATTTAAAAAAAGATCTGCTGAGCGCATTTACATCTCTCTTTAAAAATATAGAAGATCAAACTCATAATATTTGTGGCAGTTGGTTGAATGGCTTACATTTTTCTCTTATTACCCAAAAATCCATAGGAATCCAGCAGCAGCATTCATTGCTATCTCTCAGGTTTGCTCCTGTAAAATTAGCCAAATTTTCTAACTTGATAGAAGTCATCTCACATATATCAAACTGGAGTAAATGCCTGTGGAAAGAAAAGGAGGAGGAATTTCAGTCTGAAATGTAGCTCTCTCTTTTGTGAATGAAGACTTAGATTATCCTATTCCTATCTAGACTTACATTAAAGACGTGATCCAAGACAGCCAGCATGGCTATAATAAGGACAAATTGTTTCTCGACCAATCTGGTGGCCTTCTGTGAGGAAGTGACTGCAATGATCAACAAGGGAAGACAGACTGATGCCACCTACCCAGACTGCTGTGACTTCCGTGACTTCTTCAGCGTCGTCCCACATGACATCCTTGTCTCCAAACTTGAGAGACATGGCTTTAAAGGGTAAGCTGTTTGGATAAAGAATCAGCTGGATGGACACAGACAGAGAGTTTTGCCCAATGGCTATGTCCAGGTGCAGGTGGCCCTTCAATATCTTTGCTAATGACAGAGACAGTGGGATTGAGAGCAGCCTCAGCAAGTTTGCAGACAGCACAAAGCTGAGTGATGCAGATGACACAATAGAAGGATGGCATGCCATCCAGGGGGATCTGGGCAAGCTTGAAAGCTGACCCATGAGAACCTCATGAAATTCAACAAGTCCAAGGTGCTATACCTGTGTCAGGGCATGCCCAGACATGAGTACAGACTGGAGAGAAGTCACTGAGAGCAGCCCACAGAGAATGACTCATAAGTTCTCGTAGAAGAAAAGCTGAACGGGAGACAGCAGTGTGTGCCAGCAGCCCAGAAAGAGAAGTGAATCCTGGGTTGTGTCAAAAGAGGTGTGACCAGCAGGTGTGGAAGGGGATTCTCCCCCTCTGCTCTGCCTTTCTGAGATCCCAATTGGACTGCTGCATCCAGCTCTGGGGTCTCCAGCACAAAACAGAAGTGGACCATCTTACCATTATAGAGCAAGCCCAGAGGGGGGCCATGAAGATGACGGGAGAGCTGGAGCACCTTTCCTGTAAAGACAGGCAATGATCTCTGGGCATGAACAACATCTAGGCTATTCACCTTGGAGAAAGCTCTGGGGAGACCTGATTGCAGCATTTGACCTACTTCAACCTACTGAAAGTGGCTTATAAAAAAGAGGGAAAGAGACTGCTTTACACAAGCAAATAAGGTAGGAGAATAGACAAGGGAGAAGAGTTTTAAACCAAAAGAGGAGAGATGATAGCAATATTTTTTACTCAGAAGTTGACAGAGCACTGGTTCAGGTTGCATCCACAGAAGCTGTAGATGTCCCATCCCTGGAAGTGCTCAGGGCCAGGTTGGATGGAGTTCTGAGCAACCTGGTCTAGTGGAAGTTGTCTCTGCCCCTGGTACGGGTGATTGGATTAGACAATCCTTAAGGCCCTGTCTAACCCCAAACCTTCTATGAATTCTTGATTTTATTATTCTCATTCTGTGATACAGAAGAACAAGAGATATAATTCATTGTGTGTCTAGTTAGAGTGTGTCACAGTGTTACTCTGGCACATACTGATCTTTGCTCCTGCGCAGCTGTCACAGAACTCTAGCCTCCACCTGCCTCATGGGACTTTTCATTTATCCTTGATTTTAGGCATCTTTTTGCTTTTGTTCTTTCTCCTCATTTGCCATGTTTTTTGACAGCAAGATGCCAAGAATATAATAATTTTTTTTTTAATCTTTTATTTTTTAGAACTTAGTGGGAAAATACAGTCCTCAGGAGAACCTTCCTGTCAGTCAGATATGTATTAGAATCTACTTTTCATATCCCTGATCCTTCCAAAATAGATTTTCACTCTCCCCATTTTAAGAGTAATGTGAGTTAAGAGTAATACAACTGAAGGAACATAAACCTTTCTTTTCTAGATTGTTGCACAGAAGAAAAGAGCTTCATATTAACATTTTAAAGTTATGCACAATTCATTATAGACCTTTTCATAGTTATAAGTGTCTCCATATTCAAAGAGTTAAAATTATAATGAAGGAAAAAAATTGTGTGCTTTTTAATTAGAAAATTGGTTTTTAATATATCATTGCCTGCTGGCATGTAATTGTCAGTGAAATTGTTTTTTCCTTCTGCAGTTTTGGTTTTCTGGGTTTTTTGGAGGAAAAGGAAATCTTTTCCTTCCCTCAGTCAAGCTGTGCAAACATAAAAAATATTTATGCCTCAGTTACATTCCTAAGGGATAAATAGCAGTTAGGTAGCTAACTCCAACTGAATTTCAATGTAAGTTAGGGACATCTCTGCCTTTGCAAATTTCTCCCCCTATAGAAAGTCAGGTTTTTTTAGCTATAGCACATGCTTTCCCTTGGTAGCATTAGGGAGCACCCTTATAATTAGAAACTTGCAATGAAATCTTAATGAGAAACATGAGACCATATATCATAATCTAATATAATGATACCTATTAGAACCTTAGAGCTCAACTCATCAGTAGTATACTTACGAATACTTATCTTCATTTTTAGGGAATTTTTGTAATTTAATGGATGGATGTAATCATCAAGAAGACTGAAAGGAATACCTGATTGCAGACTGACCCTGGAGCAAATTGTGATATAATTCATGTTTCAGGCAGGATAAGACTAGTTTACAGAGGCAGAGTAAGACTTTTTCATTTCAATAGTTACAGCTGAATAGTGAGACAGTACAAGTCCTGCAATCCTCATTATTTTATCATAAAAACAGCAGTAAAAATAGGCAGAGTATGTCCTTTATTGGTAGGAATGTGGACAGAATGACCTGATCAGTATTCTCCACCTCCACATTTTTGTGGCTGATAACAATAATGGACATCTAGTAGCTGAGATTTTCAACACTGATTTGGAAATATATCGCATATATATTAATCAAAGCGTTTTCCTTTTTGAATTATAGATCAGAGACAATAGAATGATAAATAATACAAGAACGAGGTTGCTCTGAAGGAAGTTTCAGAAAAGGGTTCCATAAGCACAGCAGGATGTGCTTTCACATCTGTCTGAAATCCATTTTCGTGAAATTCCTGGAGATTAATCTTTTTAGAGTACTCACGTATTTTTACAATTAATATCAAAAGTCATTTGTCAGAATTCATAAGGTCTGTCATTTGCAGATAGCTGTCATGAAGTTTTTACACATTAATAATCTTCTATGCTGCAAAATATTCAGACAATGTGATTTTAGTAGCTTAGAGAAAGAATAGCAGTATAGCAACCAACAGCCAAAAATGTAAAAAACACTAATTTTCAACAGTATTATTTTTTCTTGTAATATATCCTTTTCTCCTATTGCCTATTTATATTTCTATTTCCCATTTTCTGCTACTGCTCCTTATCTCTTTTCCCTTTCATTCTGTTCTTATTTTCCCCTCCTTAATTATTCTTCCTCTTTCTTCTTGACACTCTCATTACATTTATTTTTATAAAGTCTCGTTAGAAGGGAGAGAACACTATTAGCAGTCCTAAGATTTTCATACTTATGAATTTCCAGTAATGAATGTCTTTTGTATCATGATTTTTACATTAGAGAAAATAAACCGGAACATGAAAGCACAGCTTAGGCCAAATGAGGATTTCCCTTTTAAAGCTGTGTTAGTTGCATTAGTGGGATAGATAAAACTTTCTCCTGCCTGCACCCAGCACTACCTCAGGTCCCTCTCGACTCCTGTGTTCAGTGACCTTCTTTCCTGCTCTTTCCCTGGTCACTTAGGCCAGACAATTTGAAAATATGTACAGTATGAGAGTGCAGCATGATTATGTATTGGCCAATACATGCATAGCAGATATCTTGGATGAAGAAGCTCCTGGGCCAAGCATTAAGAGACTCACTGGCCCTGATGGAAGATGTCAGTTTGCTACAAGCATCAATCAGGCTCTGTTGCTAACTGCAAGATGCCTAGTGTTGTTGAATCACTGTCCTCTGATTCTTTGTTTTTCAGTCAAGGGTTTTATAACTTTTCATGTCAGTATTCTCCCTTTTGAAATTCTGAACTGCTCCCAGTGCTTCAGCAGTGACACTTTAGTGTTTTCACTTCTATCTTATCTTGTGTCATTTTAGCTCACATGCTTTCTCAAGCATTGAAACCGGGTTCCCAGTAACACAGAGCCAAAGTCCAAATGCAGCCTGGGGACACAGAAAGCTGAGTCCTTGGGGGGAAGGTGACTCTCGGTCCATTCCTCAACCTGGCAGACATGCCAGCATCTCCATTTCTCTGGCAGGGTCTGTGGAAGGAAGTGCTTCTTTCTTACATTCAGCCCCTCTTTCTGTGCTATAAACAGCTGTTGCCCTTCCTCCAGAGCTTCTGAAATCACAGCAGCCACACTTAATTCTTGTACAGTTTGAGCCCCTTAAGCAGGATCATTTCAGCTATTCTTAGATTATATATCTTATTTCTGTAAGCCTATATCATTCTCTTGAGCCTAAAATTTTCTACTGAAGATAACTCTTCTGCAGCATTGCAGAATTTCCCTCTGTCTCTCTTATTACATGTGTTTTTGATACTTAATTTGGAAAATGACCTAACATAGGAAAAATGTACAAAATTCTTCTGGTTTAGGAAATTGTAAGATTTAGGAACTTTAGTTATCCCCTCTTGTTGGCTTCCTAATCTGAAATGCCTGTGTTAATGCTACATGAGTGGGAAATAATAGTTGCATGAGTCTTATCCTTGCACATACTTTCAGTAGCAGATCCTTTCTGTAACATAACTAATTCCAGCAAAGTATCTATGTTTAAAGAGAATGCAAAATGGAGCAGAATAAAAATAAGCAGGGAATAGTTAAAGTGTTTGAAGAAAAAAAGTAAAAGTCATTTGGGGAATTAAAATGTTGTCATGAAGGCAATACTTTCATTTGCTAATTTAAAGAAAATTGAGGCTTGGGCTACCAAAAGTAAGAACATTTCCTTTTTTTTCCTATTTCCATTGCTTAAAACTAATTAATTTCCAAAAAAAGAAAAAAGTGACTAAAATAGAGGAAGGACAAGGCCAATGCTGAGCTATCAGACTGAATTTTAGGGACACTGACTCTGCCACTAGGTACTGACATGGGACCTAACTACTGGAAGATACACTATGCCTAAACTCAGCTGTGGTGCCCAGGAGTATTTTGCACCTTACCATGGGTGAAGATGCTTATACTCTTGATTCAGCTCAGCCAGATCAGAAACTGTGAGGCCACATTAGTCCATTCCCAAATAAAAATGTTTTAAAAATCAAGGTAATGTGCCCAGTTTTTCAGTAGGCTCATTGTGCATTTTCTGAGCCTGAGAATTGCTATCTCTTCCCAAGAGAAACTTTTCAACAGTTTTCTTTTTCCCAAAACAACATTTTGTAAACAATATTCCTTTCTCATAACAACATGTGTTGTTTTCTACTTCTGTTACTTAGCCAATGGGAGAGGTGTTGATAATGTGCCTTCTTAGCACAGTGTGTTATACAAGGGCTGACTGAATTGTAAATAAAGCTTCTGACTTCTATAGCCTCCTGACTGGAGTCAAGCATCTTTATTTCATGTCCTATTGCGACAGCTCATTTATTCTCATTTTTATGTACTTCTACATATTTTTTTTTTTTTTTTTTTACTTTCAGGTCACTTATAAACTCAGGAATTTTGAGTAGCACTGTTGATTTATTTGCACTCACACAGCAATGAAAAGTGTGTTTTCAACCAGGGCGGAGATCCCAGAGGAACCTCTACATATCTGACACACTTGTTGATAATTACATAGTCATGGTTGCATGGAGTTTCAGCGTTAAAGATGATGTTACTTCCCCCTCTCTCCTCAGCTCTGGGTTTTTTCTACAGTTTCATAAATACGTTTCTGCTCTGAGTGAGGGATGAACACTTCTACTCTATGTTTCCTCTTTTGTACTGGTTTGTAGGACTTAGATTGAAAAGGAAACCCAATTCTCTTAAGTCTTAACACTCATAAAAATATGTGCTAAATGTACTGGCAAGGATTAATTTCTAATTTTTCTACTTAATGGCAATAATATCATTAAATTAATAATGGAGCTTCGAAGATGGAAAACACTATGGCCTGTCAGTAAGAATTCTGTGAAAAAAACTCAGGTTTTCATTGACCCTGACTATCTTAGATCCTTTTAAATCACTGTTGTTGTGAACCCACACTCCATTTCATCAATCCTCAAAAGGACCTTTGTCTCAAACCATAAATAATACCTTTAATTCCTTTAGCAAAAGGCACAGTCACAGTAAGTGGCCTAAAGGGAGACAAAGGGATGGTAATTTTTGGGAAAAAAAAAAAAAAAAAAAAGAAAATATAGTCCTACTCTTATAGAAGTGTGGTTAGGACTCTTGTATTCACTCAGAACACAGTTTCTCCAGGTTTTCTTTGACAAACTGCAAACTAATTCAAAAAGGATCCTATGAAATAATATTAGGAAAGCATTCTTTTAACAAGTAAGAAAAGGTCATGTCATCTTTTAAGAGTACATTTCTAGCTGGAAAAATAGGGTGACTCCTAAGCTGTATCAAACTGTGATAATCTAGTTTCATCAGAGTGTTGGTTTATCTGTAATGTATCTGTCTTGACATGAAGTCAAATTGAGTTAGAAACCTTAAGGCTTTCAGAGCAGTTCCTAAATGCATCAAGTGCAGAAAACAGGTAGGAGTTTAGCTGCAAGCTCTTCCTTTTCCTTGATCTTGTGGCAGGCCAAAATTCACAAGCACTATGAAGGTAAATACTCAAGTGAATATTTGTGCAAATATTTGGCCACAACTGTTTCTTTTGCAAACATCTTTTGCAAACAAAACTTTGCCATCTACAAATGTTTGCACAAATGAAAGAAAGAATCCAGTAAGTAATCTGACAAATTCTCCCATCCTAAAAAAGTCATGAGATTTTCAGCATGCTAAGATATGATATAAAGTATAGTTTTCTATATGTAAAAAA
>VXBN01008153.1:768630-835898 GCA_013397395.1 Sinosuthora webbiana | reverse complement strand
AACAACAACAACAACAACAAAACAAACAAAAAACTAGTGTTCAATTGGAAGATAGCTATACAGGTTAAAAAAAATTAAATCTTTCTAGATCTGTTGCTCATAGCTGTTCAAGGTTGATGACAGACTGGATTTATGAACCTCCCACAACTATTCAGTGGTTGGGAGACCAAATGCTAAGCAGTGAATCAGCTGCTAAATGGTTGCTACAAAGTCCCTTCCCTTAGGTGAAGATGAGATCCCTAAGGACCCATTACATTCTGAAACTCTGGAAAGCATCTCAAACAGTAGTTTTCAGTCTGTGACCTTAGCGATCTAGGGGCTTTTCTAGGCCTGTAAAAGGTGCCTAACAAAATCCTTTCTCATTTTGATGATTGCTCACATTTCCTCTCCATAGGTCCTAATGTTCTCTGGAAATATTACATGGCCTCAGATTATGATTGTTATTTCCAACCAGTAATCGTATCTCAACTGTCCTCATTGTAAAGGAACTAAAAATTTGCTTGAAAATCAAATAAAGAGGACACTTTAACCATCTTTGTTTAGGATGAAATCACTGGTGAGTTAGCTTTAAAACAAACAAAAAGGCCAAAACTCTGTGGGAGTGAAAAAAATGGTACACTGAAATATATCATCTTTGATTGAAGCCTTCCAGTCCTAGAAAATTGGAGCACATGTCATAGGACTTCTGTTCAGATAATTCCTACTCATTTTGTATGCCTTTTCTGCATCTTTCTCAAGAATTCTACAAACTCTTAATAATGTTATTATCTGCTAACAGCTGCTTCCTACAGCAGGATGTCTTATTTCTGTTAGTCTGTTAGAAACTTTCTTACCCACAATTCTTCCCACTGCCATGAGTGATCTGCCTGTTCCCAGTCAGGCAAATAGGGAGTTTTTTTGAAGTTCTTGAAGTCTTAAGAAAAAGACAGACTATTTTTTTGCCAGTGTATCTTTTCTTTCTTTAAAACATTATATACTAATTTGCCTAATTTATGTTTTCAGTTATTTCTTAGTCAGCCACAAGGTGAATGCTTTTGAAAAGGTCACATAAAGCTGAACGCTTTTTCACACAGGCGTGTAGTGATAGGACAAGGTGAGATGGTTTTAAACTGAAAGGTTTAAATTGGATTTTAGGAATAAATTCTTTCCTTTGAGCATGGTGAGGCACAGAAACAGATTTCCCAACAAAGCTGTGGATTTCCTATCTGTGTAAGCATTCAAGGTCAGACTGGATGGGGCTCTGAGCAACCTGGTTGAGTGGAAGATGTCCCTGCCCCTCTCAGAGACGCCCCTTCCAACCCAAATAATACTATAATTCTATGTATAATTACATCTATACAATTTCAAGATGAGAGGCTTTTTTTTTTTTTTTTTTCAGAAGATTAAAGGTATTGAAAACATTTTCAAATTGAGAAGTGGTTTTGATTGAGTGCAACGAGGGTCTTTTTTCTGGTTTGCATTTTTCCACTGAAAGATTTCCGTTTTTCAGTTCTAAGGCAGGATTTTTACTCGTTTATGTCTTTGTGACTTGAGTATCAACATCTGTGCTTATCTTTAGAAATGTCATTCATCATTCATAGCTTGCACAAATGCTCATTAGAAAAACTGAAGATACAAGAGGAAGGTCTAAATAAAGGAAATGGAGTCTAAACCACTCCATTCAAAATAACAAAAATTCAGGAGATTTTCTTTGGCATTTAACTTTTTCTCTAGAAAGTATATTAGAAGTTCTTTTTGTTTTAAATTAAGGTTAGCAATTGCTATTAACTATAAGATTATATGAATTAAGTAGTTCAGCATTTAAATATTTTGACATCTAGAAAATCAATAAATTATGATTAATTCTTCCATAACTTACCTGGCAAATGTTAAAAATTTCATTGTTTCCTTATCTAAATTCACAAATGTCTAAACTAAGAAACAGAAACCGTGGGAAATACAATGAAATCGGCAGATACTGTATTAATGAGAGTTTGTAGAGGTCAATTGGAATATTAAATCCTTATGTTAAGTCCCAATTCTTGCTGAGTAGGGATTGTAAACTAAATAGGTTCTTTTCATACTGTGTCTTTTTAAGTCTAAATAAGGTTCAGTTCTGTTACTTCTAAGCTTTTTTTGTTTGTTTGTTTGTTTGTTCGTTTTTGTGGATCTGCCCCCATTTTACTAATGGTAGGACAAGATGAATCTTTTTTTAGCAATCTGGAATGAATGTTTGCCTTTCAAATATGCCAAAGTGATGTCAAAGTACAGGATCTTGCCTTGCTGACTGTAGTGAAGACAGAGTAAGTTGGACTTGTAGCTCATAAAACCCACCAGAGCACCTTGGCTCACGATTCTATCTGCAATTCCTCCTCTGAAGGATCAGAAATCTTCACCAGTGTGAGAATTCTGTCAGTTCTACATATGCTAGACTGAGAAGAAACATCCCATTTTATCCTTCTGTCATCTTCTATTTAATAAAATATCAGTGCTGATTGAAGAGAGAAAACAAGACATGAAAACAATGTCTAAATATATTGCTTAGATGTTCAGCTCTTATGTTTGCCCTAAACCTTCACTTACACTGAATAAGACAGAGATTAAAGGGAAGTCCTTATTTATTTTTTTTTTTTTATGTGTTACATTTATTGTTAAGAGTCAATAAATGTTTTTCCTGAACTGAACAAAAAGCATCAATAGAGAACATTTGCAACCAAATTCTGCTTTTACTGATGTTCCTTTGCCTCTGGAAGAGACATTATCAAGAATGATATATTGCATTGTACTATACAGCAATAAGTTCATTCTCAAGTACTGTGTGACCTAATTTTTCTCTGTGTTATTAAAACAGAAGAAATTCAGAACAAAATATTTAAAGCTGCATATCCTTTTATGCTCAGACACTTGTACAAATATTTTTGGCTGTTTATCTGTTTGACCCTTTTTGTAACACTCTTCAGAATGGTGATTGGAAGGTTTCTATTTGCTATAAATCTTCAGACTTCAGCAAGTTAGCAGGTCTTTACTAGGAGAACATTACACATTTCTCATTATGAAAATAGTGTTTTTGTTGCTGACTTTGCATGATATAGTCAGATGCTGGGACATGAACATTTGACAGCCTTTAAAAATGGGAAGCTAATTTTAAAATAAAATCAAAGTGGGCAAAACTATTAATATTTTTTAAAACTCTTTCACAGCAAAACAGATACTGCAAAGATTTCTTAAAGTGAAGAAACAAGTAAGACACAAATTATTTGTGGATCCATTGCAACTTAATGTAGCATCTTAGACCAAAATTTATGAAATATGAGCCAAAGCTGTTCACCTATTGTTAGTGATATTTCACACTTAGCAGTTAAGCTTCACTTTTATCTCATCTATTAATACATATGTAACTTGAATCTCTAGACTGCACTTTTCACAATCCTCTTAGACTTATCAGCTGAGATTTTGGAGTTCCTTCACAGTGTCTAGTTCAGATTTGTGCAGGGCAAAATTCAGATTCAGGTACAATTTAATGGCTTTTAGTGAAGAAAAGAGTTTTGTTAGTCATAGTCAACTTTTTCATCAATGACAGAAAATAGATGAGAAAAATAATGAAAGTTTGTATAGTATGAATTGTAGGAAGTGCATAGAAAATCCTCAGAGAAATTGCATTTTTAGTTACTTTTATTGTGGAAAATAAATTTCAGGAGAGTTTCTACTTTTCTTACACAGCTCCAGACAGCAAAGCCAAAAACAACCCTCCTAAGAAGATTCATCAAATGCCTGAGAAAAAAGCAATATAGCAAATATCTAATTAGTTTATAGTCCTGGTTTAATTAGCATAATTATAAATAAATGTAAGTATTCACGTTAAACATTCAGATAAACTGCATTCCTTAAAGAGATTTTTTATAGCTAGTACATGTACTTTTACTTCATTTTAATTTGCACATATTAAAATCTGTGTGGCTTTGAAGACAACATCATCAACCCCTTGTACATACTTTTGTAAGCTTTCTCTGAGATCTTCTCTAACTCAGCTCTGTTGGCCATGTCATGACAGGTCCTCCATCATGAGTTCAGTCCTCAGACTCCCAAGCATTTTTTGTTTTTTTCTGATGCCAATTTTTTAACCTCTCCTTTGAATGTTCTTTCACTCATGTTGTGACCCGGGCCATATATAGTGTTTCAGATAAAAACTTGACATTGTCCTACTAGATTCTGAAAAAGTCTCTCTTATTCACACTCTGCTTTTAAGAGGTAAATTTCCTCTCTGCCAGGGAAATCTGACATTTGGGAGAGCCATACAAAGGCTTATGTATTATATTGAAATTAAATTTCAGGATCCTCAATGTTTCAACATTCAAATATGTTTAATGCTGTGTCTCTGCAGTGTACAGAGGGAAAAATACTGCAAGGATTATCACAGATAGTACTTATCCCTCAGTCATGATGCTGTGTTAGGCCAATGGAGTGATTCCTCGCTATAATATTCATGAACTTCCTCAGCATCCTGGTTTATATTTCAAGGTGAACCTTTGGGATTTCAGTTTGGCTTCATATCAAATACAGTTTAAAAGGCCAAGCTCTTCTGCTGTCAATACTAATTGTGACAAGTTAATCCACCTGAAATATTAAGCAGAAATAGCAACATTTAGACATTCAACTTCTTTCTGCTTGTATACCAGAACTATTGAAAGACAGAATATGTTCAACATATTTGAGTCTTTAAAATTTGTCTACTTCCTATACTTTTTTCATACCTTCTGCCAGTAAAAATTATTTCAATTTTAAAGCATATTTTTTAATTAGAGGTCTGCTTGATTTCTGAGTTTTCAATTTTTTGGTTTAAATATTTTCAGATGCTACTTGAAATAGATATTAATGATAATAGTACTAACTAGAGGTGTACTGTACTAGTATGTCAAGATTCCAGCTTGCCATTGTTCAAAGCATTGCAATTACACATAATGAGTGGCAGTATTTCCTAAGGTTCTTAGACAAAATGAAAATATGATAATTATCTTTTATACAGGCAATACTGAGAAAAAACCCAGGTAAGTGACAAGAATCGGAAAGAAGAATGAAAACAAATTTCCTGAACAGAATTAACTGCTTGTCTCTTTGGTTTGAACTCTTTGTTCACAAGGTGCGTAAATTTCCTCCAGATCATTCCTGGGTTTAGTCTGCATGTTTATATGTTCTGCAGAATATTTGTACATAGTTCAAAACCATTATGTAAATTACTTCAAAATGTCTAGAAATGGTATTCTTTAAATCACTTGACTATGATTCTAATTTGATGAACAACAAACACTCAGAAGTTTCACTGAGACCATCTTTTTGTATCAGGCTAAAAGTGCGAATATACATATTTATAAAATAAAAACTGCCATTCAGCAATATTCTTGCAGTTACATTTTCCATTGGTATTCCTTGAGAGTATTCTAATCATATCTTCATTATATGAAGTATCCATTGAGAATATTATTATGAATTCCAATATTCTTTTAATATTCAGCAATCATAGAATTTTAATGAAAAAGAACACAATAAGATGGAGAATGCACATAAAAGGGAATACCTTTTACTGTTTGAAAACATGTTTTTGAAACTGTTCTGAAGAAAGTTGTACATTTCAGAGGAGGGCCATCTCTGGATGTACCTTCTTTGAGTTCTGTCATGCTTAAATAGAAATCATTGTTAAATGAATGATTTTCTCTCCTTTAAGTAACATTTGCTTTGACATGAGAGCATTCTTTCTCCCCAGGTGTGTCCAGGGTCTGACCATGGGCAACAGATCGGAGCTGGCAGTATGGGATTGCTTTCCTTCAGAAGCCACACAAGGAGCTTCTTTGTCAGCTCCTTAGGATGGGAGACTAAGTAAAAAAAAACCAAAACAAAACAACCTGCCCGAACCCATGCAAGCAGAAAAACGACATCTGAAAGCATATACAACACAGAAAGGGCTGAACAAGCTGTTTGACAAGGATCAGTATTTCTAGGGAAAATAGAGCTCTACAGCTCTAGGAATTAATCACAGAATTGCAGAATGTCCCGAGTTAGAAGGGACCCATCAGGACCATCAGCCCAGCTCCTGGCTCTGCACAAGACACCCCAATAATCCCACCCTGTGCATTCAATGCTTCTTGAACTTTCTGAGGCTTGGTGCTGTGCTCACTTCTTACTCCAACATGACAGATTCATTATATACTGATTGTTCTTCAGCTTTTGCCTTCTCACTCTATGTACGGAGCCACAGGCACAAATAAAACTTGATTGTTTTTTTTCATTCAGTGGGGGCACATACGGAGAATTAGCACTGAATTCCTAGGTTTTGTTTAACTTTCTTCTGTTTTACCAAAAGCTTTAATTCAACAAATTGTGAATCTTATTATCTCACCTGATCACTTCATGTACTGAGGGCAGAAAAAAAAAAATGTTTCTCATAGGTATTTTGTATCCAGTTTCCAGTTCTGTATCTGGTTTCTAAAAACTTTAATAGATATTACACATCTAATTGATTTTTAATTCCTTTTTGATTTTTTTTCCTTTATATAAATCCCTGAGTGATGCTTCAGTCAGAGTTTTAAGCAAGAATCTTGAAGAAAACTATATCAAACTGATTTCAAAGGAATTATTTTCTCCTCTGAAAGGATAACTATGTTCTAATTGAAATGGCTGCATACATTTCAAAATGGTAGTTGTCCTAGAGTGTTAAATTTAAAGTATATTTTTATATGACAGAGAGGCTCATAAATCAGAGCATACTTTGTCATATAAGAGTTTATTACAATGAAATTCAGTACTTGTTTTTTTGCTACTTAGTATAGTTTGAGTTGAACAGCATTGTCAAACTGCCAAGTTATTGAAGCTCATGAACCTTCTCACTGACCTCAGTACTTGCAGAAATGGAACATAATCCTGCAAATATGATCCTGAAACAGCTAAAGTTGCAAGGATTAAATATGCAAGCTTACTACTTTAATATTTTAGCAATCAACTGAAGTGTTTTACAGGAAAGGCTGAGAAGAATAGTGTGACAAAACTAGAAGATTTTGAATGAAAATATCTGCAATTCTTAACCTTGTCTTTATAAATATGTTGAGAACATACGCAGTAACCTTGAGTATGGTGAAAATTTAGCTAAAATCAAACTGGACTTTCACATAAAAGCTGGAATTATTGCAAATTCAAGCAGGAAGACTACAGAGCCCTTGAATCGTGCTATTCCATGATTCGAAGTTGTGGCAAGGCTGTAATGTCAGAACTCAAGAGGTGGCAAACTGCACCTGCAATTAACGTCAAATAGTTGTCTCAAGTGTGGAGTAGGTCTGTCTTTAAGAGCAGAAAACCAACTTATATCTCACATTCCCTCCATGTGTGAATGTCAAACCTATTAGTATTAAAGAAGCATATGTAATGGGCTGCTAAGAATTTCACCAGCACAGATAAATTGGGTGGATCAATATGTTACTACATCGTCAGTACAAACTGACTTTGAGTTTAGGTAATGGCTGACAAAATGATTCAAGAGGAGTATGTAGAGGAAATAATTGCAGCTCCCATTAGAGAAAGCTCCCAGCTTCTTCCAACAATGCCACAGAAGGCTATAACTGCTGATAGTTTGCTGAGCTGGCAAAAAAAGCAGGGACAGCAGGAGGCTGAAATACTGGAAGCACTATTCTCCCTTTGCAGTCAGAGTTGAAGGAGGTTTTAAAGATACCAAATACAGTGAGTCAGAAATTCAGCGTACAGAGTGTGCACATCTTCACAGATTTTTCATCCCCAAAGATCTATTAAATTTATTGAAGATAGCTGCAGTTGCTGACAAAATCAGTTCAGCACAGATATTGCATAAAGGTCAGGTATTGTGCTCAGCCGTGTCTTAATGCACAGTTACGGTAACAATTATATACTGCTACCATGCCAGGGGTTACAACTGAGTATGAGAGTGGAAATCCTTTGTGGATATTCCATTCTCTGCCCATTAATGCTCTTGCTGTACTATTGATGATTATGAACTCAACACTGCACACAGCCCAGCACTTTCTGCTTGGGGAAAACTGTTTTTTCATTATTTAGAAGAACACTGTCTCACCCCTAAAGAGCTACCTGACTGAGCCTGTTTCTATACCTGGTTATTTGTCTACCTGATGCACACTGAAAAACATGCCTTACCAATATATATGTGATCCCATGATGGACCAATGGACTGATACAACACCACCAAATTATTCTATCAGTGGTTCAAGAAATTATTCTTTCAGCCGAAGCTCTCCCTGCAGCATCAGCCCTGCAGCTGGGTATTGAACCATGGTGCATATCCAGTTCTTTCAGAATTTGAAATCAGCATGGCAGGATTGTACTGTTTGTCCCTTGACCCTCACTTCCAGAGCTCAGTTCCCATGGCATGGTTGGGATTCACCCAGCAGCATCATTGGTGTCCAGGTAGATGAACGGCAAAGGTTAACAGCCCAAAGGTAAAGCAAAACTTGGTATTCCCTCCATAACATCCCAGATATGGGGATGTTCAGTTTACAGGGAGAGGTTTTGGGGTGCATAAACTGTTCAGACACTCAGAGAAGAAAAGGGAGGAGGTGCTGCAGCAGCCCCGGGGGACAACCATGGAGAGGCAGCTGTTCCCCTGGACTGCATGAACAATCATACCTGCAATATATCCACTCTGCAGCCCTAAGAGGAGCCTGGCTGTGGCAAGATCAATCTGAAAGGCTAAAGGATCAGGGAAAAAGGTGTGAGGAGAAAGAAGAGCAAGAGAGAGGATGTGCTGCAGACTAAACCCTGTCCCCATTCCCTATCGCCCTGCACTGCTCAGGTGGAAGGAGATAAAATAGTCAGGAGTGAATATGAACCCAGGAAGAAGATGGCAAAATGAGAAAGATGTTTACAGCTTTGGTTCTATTTCTCATTATCAAGCTTTGCTATTAAAAATTACATTAATCCCCCAGGTCAAGTCTGTTTTGTTCATGACAATAATTCCTGATCAATATCCCTGTCCTCTTCTTGAACCACAAGATCTTTCATCTTATTTTGCCCTGTCTTTCCAAGGCAGCTAGCCAAGGTTAACCACCAAGTCTCCCACTCAAGCTAGGGCACTTTGTGTGGGTATTTCCATCCTTACAGATACCTAACAGCTATTTCCCACCTTTCTCACTTTGATCAGCACCTCATTCACTAGCATGAAAAAAAAAAGGAGTAAACCTCTGCTATTGAAACATGAATATATTTTTTTTTTCTAGGTGAGATATTCACAACTTACAGAATATACATTACTTAATTCTACAAGCACTGTTGATCATAATATTCAATTATTTCAGGAATCCAGTGAATGTCAATAAGATGTACGTAACTCTGGGTGTATGCACGAATACAAAGATGTTACTATCCCGATGTGACTATATTACCAAATGACATACAGGACTTTATATAAATAAGAAGTGGTAGTGAAGTGTTATTCATAATGTGTTTGGAGTAATACAGTTTGCCTTCAGAAAGACATTACCCTATGTAAAGCCACAAATAACATATACTGCAAAAGCCTTTTACTTTCTTTTTAGGATAAACAAATAGAAATAAATATTAAAAAACCATTCTAAAATATTCTTAGAAAGAGAAATTATATATAAAAATGCAAGGACTGCTGACATGATGAGCTGGTAAAATGATAATGTTGCATGTTTCATGATGTGTTGCCTTTATGTTTTAATATAGTGTTTCCTCATGTTAACATAAAAATTTGAATTTCTTTGATCATTATTAGACAATACATTTACCTATTTTTATGAAAATTGAATAACTATTGGATGAAGAAGAAGCATTGAAAATTAGAATTAACTGTTTTTATATCTTTTAATGTTGAAGTGGTCAAGGCCTATTCTTGTTCTGTTTAAATTAATGCAATTTTTACTTGACTGTTCAAAAGGCTGCAGGATAACAATAGTGTGTTTCTAAGAGAGAAAGGTTGGAAATATGACCACTCCTATAGTGCGTGAACAAGATAGTTCATAGTCATTACTTCTGGGGATGACAAACATCACCATTTACCAGGGTAAATTGGTCAATTTACAACTTACTTCTATGGCATTCTGGTCTTGTTATGCTCTGTTTGATTTAAATGCTCGTCCCTCAGCTTTAAGAGCTATAATGTAGGGGAGGATATTTTTTTTTTTACAGTCAGTAAAAGGAATCTCAATCACTCAGCTCCATATACATATTTAAATACATATTACTCAAGTCTAACTCCTGCATTAATACAGTTGCATGGACCTTTTCCTATAACACAGTCATAAGCACTTTTTTTTATATATTATAGAAGATTGGATAGACATAAACACTCAGATGTATTTCTGGGTTGCTGCATTGTACTCGAGATAGAAATCATGCATTTTATTTGCTCTCATTTTATGTTATGCTCCATTAAAGGAATGGAGCAATGTGAAACCTCTGTGCACTGTGAAATCATAGACACAATCTGCTGAAACTATGTCACTAAATATGCCAAGTGTAATCTAAGCATGTTAGCTAAGAGTGAATATGCTAAATTATTGGGTAAAGTTTGTTTTTTTTTTTTGTCCCCCAGAAATATGGTGCAATATCATAGTGTATATATCTGATTAAAAAATAAAATAAAATAATGTTGCTTTTTCATAGCATGTTGGAATTTATGATTCTTACATGGATGAGAAAGTGCTCTCTTAAGGGAGCTATTTTCCATCCTTCCAGGGGGGGGAGGAAAGATTTTGTGGAAAGTGAGATGTAGGAGGCAGAAGAGACTGCAAACCTGAGGGATCAGGATACTTGGCTGAGAATAGAAGAGAGAAGCTGGCCAGGCTAATAGCAACAAACCTAGTCCCAGATCACAGGGAGTTTGTTACAATTTACACTCATGGGTTAGTTACAATCAGACTAAAAGTGCATCAAGGATCATTTTCAAAGAACAGTAAACAAACAGTTACATGTATTTTTTTTTTAATAATTTCCACTGTGTAACTTTGAATTAGGTATATTTGAAAAATCCAGTCTCTTTAGTATCAAATCTGACGGAACCTCTCCCTTTTATTTTGAAGGATTGGGGGTTGGGTTGTTTTTTTGGGGGGAAGGAGGGGTGGGGAGGTAACTTGATAAGTCACCTTGATTCCTAATCGGAGAATTTGGCAGAGACAGGCCAGGGAAATCTATCTCAAAGCTCTGGTTAACACCAGGTCTCTTCAAAGTCCTTAGGGCACATAGGTTCAAAGGATGTTTCCAGATAAAGAAAAAACAACTTTTTTTCTTGGAGCAGCGAAAATTTGCAATCTGCATCAATTTTAGACAATAACTGCAATAATTGCAACAATTAATTGTTAATAATGAATACATTATTGGCAATAATTATGAATAATTACTTACTAGACAAGAATTACACTCCATTGTGTCTCCAATGCAGTAAGAGATAATGCACTAATATGATACATTCTTCCTTTCTTATACAGAAGTTTTGACTGTTAATCTTAAACAGAAACCAATTCTACTTTTGTTGTTTCCAATGCAAAATAAGATACATTACTCTGTCAAGTAAGCCTGAGGGTCCCAAAAGCATCTACATCTTTCCCATTTAGCCTTCCACATGGATATGATACTAGACCTAAAAAAAAACCTCGTGCACCAATTCTCATAGTAGAGTGAGACACAAATCTGCTCCTGTTATTTTCTAGACTAGTGAAAGAGCCCTGACACTGTTAATGTGAGAGGACATTCCACAGATTCTGATTTGCACTGGGAATGCAACCAGTTGCCTTTCACCTTCAGTACAGCCAGATTTTGGGTTGGCTTTATAATATCTGTTACTATATTCAAATTATCATTCTGCCTCAAAACTTTTGGTGGAAATTTTTCAGTGCTTTCCTTTAACTTGCATCCATGTAAACCTGCTGTCTAGTAAGTGAAAGGATAATTTCCCTCCTGGCATGAATGACACAGCACCACAGAAGATATATAATCAGATGACATAGTCTTAAAATACTTATTCACATCATTGTCAAGAGAAGCTACATTGCAATCAGTGGAATAAAACTTACTTTAAATTTTGTGTGAGATGGAAATTCTTTCCAAGGAATAGAGGAAATTTTTGTATTTAACACCACTAATTTCAGAAACCCAGAGTAGTGCACTAGTTATTATCAAAATAGTATTTGCTTTACTGAATAAGATCTATCTTCTAAATTTCCTGTCCTATCTCTAACTGTAACCAATAGTAACAAAATATTTTACATAAAAGTTGTCATGGAGCAAGTGGATGAAAGGTAATTTATCAAACATTAATGTTCCATCTTAATTCTGCATATTTAGATGTTTAAATCGTAAACAATGAATTTTTTGTCAACCCTGGAAAGCATTTCAATGCATTAAATGTTCTAACCCAATATTCTTATTGTCTGCCAGCACGTACAAGTTCCATTTCTGCTCGAGGACAAATAATATCCTCACAAAGTTGATGCCACCTTCCTTTTCAGAAGTTAAGGGAACAAATTTCCCTCTCATCTGCATGGCAACCATGGAACTTAACACCCCATAGACACTGGTGCAAATTTCTTGTGTTGTTTGCAAGTTCTTGTAATTGCAAAGTAGATAATAAAAGCTCTCTCTGATTGTTTGTTTGTTTTTTTTATTTCTAATATAATTCTCTATGAAATCTCCACTTAAGCTAGAATGAATTTCTATCATGGAGTTGTATAGTGACTAACACTGGCTGTGTAACCATCCCAAAGTTATGGAGCTGGAAAGGTGGGACTAATTGATCTACTTTAGTATTATTCAGTAAATAAGGGTCATTTCCATGCAGTGGATTGTTTGTTATTTTTTTGCTATATGAGTAGGACAAAATCAAAAAGGAGTTAACAAATCAGGTTTGTCTCATCAGTTTCATCCAACCTTTAGTTAACTCCATAACTAAGAGAGTACAGTTTACAACATGCCAAGAATATAAGATATTGAGGAGCTAAGATGACAGATGGGATATAAAAATATTAATAAAATATTATATATTAATAAAATAAAACCTGGTACGAGTTCCAGGTGGGCACCAAGGGCTGCAGAGGAGGAAAGATATTTGCGGCCCAGTGAACACCAGTGATGAGCTATTCTTCATGATTCCATGTTATGGCGTAAGAGGAAAGAAATGTAAAATAAATCCAGAATAACAGCTCTGAAGTGTACAAAGTGTCCCCAAATGGTGTCATGTACTCCCAGTCGACAGCCAATGTCAACACTGTGTGCTGAGGTGCAGCAATACAGAACTACACGGTGCACAGCTAAGGAAACAAGATGTTTTTTTAAGGCAGCAAGTGAAACTGTTTCCACTACTCCTGTGGCACATTGGGCTTTATACCTGGAATTACAGGAAAAAATGCAGAAAACATTGGAAGATGGAAATAATGAATAAAAAAGGAAAAAAGGATAATATGATTTATGACAATGAAACGTAACCTTGAGTAAAACGTTTATCATTTTCAAGACCATGGTGCTTATACGGTAAGTTTGTGGTGCTTTTTTTTTTTTTAAGGAATGATACGTTAAAAATGGAGCTGAGGAAGAGGGAAAGTGTTCTAGTAAATGTAAACATTATTTCATGGGGAAACAGTGTAATCATTGAATAAAAGGGACTTCAGTTAATAATATTAGTGCCATCCTTTCCTTGGTAATCAGCAATAAAAAGAGCTATATTTTTCATATGAAGACAGATCAGTAATTTAATTTATCATGATATTCAGAAGAAAGAAAGTTTGTTTTCAAAATAAATAACGGCTATCCAATTAACCTAGAACCATTTTAAACGTCTTTGTAGTTTTGGAAAGAAATTAAATTGCTTATTAACTATGTATCAAAAATGTTAAGATAATTAACTTGTAAAAGTTAATAAATCCATTCAGTTATTAAAAAAAAAAAATCAAACCCCGACTTACAGTACTTTTAGAACAAAAAAAAATGAAAAAAAAATAAAAGATAGGACACCTGGGTATGTCTTTAAGGTTTTAAGTGGGTTATTTCTGAATTACTTGAAAGAGCTGATCAATATTTCATAGAATCTCACCACTGTATGTAGTTGTTTAAGACACTTTGATCAAATTGAATTACTGGTCTTTTATCTCGCTGTGGCATAAATAGATAAATGTTGACAACTGTGATTCTTAGTCTCTAATTGTATTGTCCAAAAAAAAAAAAAAAAGACAGCTTTTTAAATAACAACTGAAGCAGTCATGACCCGGCACTACAAAAATAGTCAAACTTATGGACATTAAATGTGAGGTAAGAACTGAGTCCCTGGGAAACGTGAAAGTAATAATAAAAATATTAAGGGGTCAAATATCTGTTTAATGCTATTTCATTGAGTCTTTCAGTAGCTCAGAAAAGACACAGAGAAAACAGCACCATTTAGATATTTTTTCAGATACTGAGCAAAGAGCAATCTCATCTTCACAGAATCATTGAATCACTGAGGTTGGAAAAGACCTCTAGGATCAGCAGGTGTAACCTTCAACCAACCACTGTAGTGTTCACCACTCATCCAGTGCTACACCTACACATCTTTTAAATCCCTCCAGGAATGGTGACTCCAGCACTTCCCTGGGCAGCCTGTGCCAGCTGGCTACAAACCCCAGTCAGGTACTTATAGACGTACTAAGATCTTTGAGGCCGTTTTCCTCTAGGCTAAACATCCCCAAATTCCTCAGCTGATCCTCACTAGACTTGTGCCCCAGACACTTCCCCAGCTCCATTGGCCTTCCCCAGACAAGCTCCAACCCCTCAATACCTTTGTTGCAGTGAAGGGCCCAAAACTGAGCTCAGCATTCGAGGTGTGGCCTCACCAGTGCCCAGCACAGGGGAAAAATCCATGCCCTGGTCTTCTGGCCACCCCATTTCTGATAACAGATGTTATTTACTTTTTTGACCACCTGGGCACACAGCTATTATAGCCATCTCATTGTAACAATACCACAGGTATTGTAACTCCCCCACCTGGTCTGTATGTCAAGGCTACCTGCATTTAAGAGTACCATGTGTTAAATTAGGCAGAGTAAGTACCTAAGGACTAAATAATTAAAAAAAAAAAAAAATCTGCTGAGAGGTTGGATTAATTTTAGTTTTGTTGACACATATGCCAATTAAATGCAGTATTTGGTTTCTCATGAAATGCTCTTTTCTTTTTACTGAGAGTTGTTAAAATTTAGTGTGACTAATGAATTGTTATTGTAGAAAATGTGAGTTAGAAGTTGATAGAACATAAAATAGGTTTTACCAGCCGAAAGTGAAGTTTTCTGAAGATCAAGAGATTGAGGAAAAAGCTGACTAAGTTTAAGATATATTACTTGAAAGTAACCACTACTGAAGTAAAAATCAATTATGGTAAAGAAACATTTTCTACTTTTAATGCACCTTTAGAAAAGTGCAAGACAACATTCCCTTTTCATTGTCTGAAGGTCTTTGAAGAAGGTCTCTGATGTTTCAGGAAGATCCTGTATTGATCTATAAATTGGTCAGCCACATGCCACTCCTTTGCAGTCTTTGACTCCAGGAGAACTTTATTTATATTTTAAAGAATTATATAAAAGTGTACAATTTCTGTTTTGTTTTAGATATTATTTTTTCATTAAATACACTTTTTTTTTTCCTCCTAGTTCTGTTCTTTTTCTGCCTACAGAGGTGCAGGACATGCATTTTGCCACATCTTCAAAAGCCTTGGAAAAAAGCTATAAAGGTTAAGGCCAATATAAGAACCAAGACTGGTCTGCAAATTATTAAGTATACAAGGGCAATTTTGAAATTTCTGATAAGTACTGTGTGTTATCATTTCCCAGAAAAAAAAAAAAAAAAAAAAATTGGGAAACACTGAATCAGCTTCAGTGCTGGGTTTAGGAAACCATAGTCTAATTCATTGTGTCCAAAAAACAAATGGGTTCTTCCACAAATACTAACAGTGAATAGAACTTCCTAACACTACTCAACTGAAGCAACTAGTGGTAGAAGAAAACTTTGTAAAGAATAGATTAAAAAAAAAAAATAGTTTATAATTATCCAGTTTTGCTTGTTTTCTTCTCAATCTCTGTAGTTCCTTTTTTCCATACATTATTTTCTTTGCTAAAATATCCACTATATAAACTCTTATTTAAATCTTTTTCTGACTGCATAAAAGTCAAAAATGGATGTGGAGTTCAGTTGCACTGTAGTTTCTGGTCATCTTAATCAAGATCTAATCAAGAACTGAATCAAGATTGCTCCTATCAATCCTATGGATATTCATGCATTAATTATGACTGTCCCTAAACTTATTAATATAAAATTAACAACTCAGAGAAAAGTTTTACACTGAGAGCCACTTCCCATTTCTATGGTTTTACTTTTCACTAAGCAGTCAATTCAGTAATAGCCTAAAAAATACACTAGATCAAATTATCACCCTTAGGATTTTTAGCTTTTACAAAGAGAGCAATTCCTCATGCCTGGAGGAATGTACAGCTCCAGAAGCCAAGATTTCTTATTTTGGAATCAGATAAGAATCAAATGGAGCCCTTTGGGAACTGCTGAAGTTGATGAGTGTGCTGATTGTGACAGGAAAGATTTTATTTTCTGTAACAGCTGACACACATCACATGGAACAGAACTGGGTGGCTGACTGTGGGATTACATATACACAGAATATCAAAGGCCCATTGAGAAATAAAAAGAACAAAATAACATGTTTTGGTTAAATTCTGTCCCATTTTGCAAAGAAGGATGTTGTACTCTTTCCTTTACTGAATTTTGCAATTAAGGGTTGTTACCTGCTGATTTAAACTGAAAGTAGCTAGGAGCAATATTTTAATGTTTAGGGGAGAATCTCATTACTATATTTTGAAACTCCTGGAGGATCCCAGTCTATCCTTCTCAAGGTTATCAAAGATATATCTAAGCTCCTGTCTGTCCATGACATATGAAACTTTCTTTTTTTAAATTTAATTAACAATATTAACAATAAATAATATTTATACAAGACACAGTCACATCATTCCGAAAGAATTAATATACCCACCAAACTTACTTTAGCAGCTGAATTTAGGAGTACATTTCTAGTTCTCTGATTTCTTTCAATGATATGTCACAAGGCTATTTTTTCCCCTCTGTTTTATTATCATTGCAAATTATTTCCCAAATAACCTGCACAGATTTCACAAGGAACCCCAAACGTACTAGGTGATTATGTAATTAGATTTTTATTGTAATGAGCATACCATGAAAAAGAATGAATTAAGGTCATAGAGAATAAATTTAGCTCTGACATTTGCTTCTCCAGAGTGCTTGCTTTTACAGCTCTAGTAGTCTATTAATAGCTTTGTTTGTACAAATGTGTAGATATGGCATGCCACTCTGACATTTTCCTCTCACTTGCAAATTCCAGAAGGAGTTGATTTCAACTGCTTCAAAAGTAATGTGGTTCTCCTTTGGAGAACTTTTTTTTTTTTTTCTTTCTCGGCTGAAGATGTTAGATGATTCTAAGATGCTTAAAACAATAGCAGAATATTCAGTAGTTTAGACATTTACAGGTGAGATTCTTCTGTCAATATATGAATTACAGAAAGTGGTGGCTAGAGAATTCACCTGGGCTGATATGAGAAAAATCTATGGGGCTACTTACAGAATGCAGATTCACTTATTACTTTTTTTCTGAAGGAGACCTGTAAAGAAAACTGGATTTTTAGAATCTGATTTGTATTCAGGCTTTTGCTATCTTCATATCTTACTTTTATAAGGCACAGAAACATTAATCTAGGACTTGTATAACTGATAAGAGAAAAGAATTGGGGTGGTTTGAGCATATAAACTCTTCTGGCTTTAGATGGCTCTTGAAGTTTTGATAAGAGATTCTCAAAATATAGATAAAGAACTCTAAATCTCCAACTACGTTATGGTTCATTTGGTTTGGTTTTGTTTTTAATTCTATGGTTTGCACAATGAAATAAAATATCAACTATAAAATCAACAAAAAATGAACTATAAAATCAAATAAATTATTTTCAGTTTAGGATGCAGAAATGTATGTATTGACCTTATATTATGAGGACTTGACACTTATTTCACTAAAAACAACATTCGAAATAAGAAAGATTTCTCATGCCTTTTTTTATAGGTGATTTTCTTGGCTTAAAGCCAGGTTTTTGTCTCGTTGCTTTAGATTCCAGAAGCAGCATTCTTGTTTGTTTGACTGTCTTTTTTTTGTATGCAAATAGATTATATTTTAGCAATAGGTAGGATTCAGGTTTGCATCTTAATTTGTGATTTAGAATGCCCAGCATTATCCTTCAGCAAAGTCAGCCTTTCATATTGAAATTCTTGAATGTCACAAGGACTGAGAGTAGATGGAGAACCATTATTATGTTTATTTTAAACTGTCCTGGAGTTTCAATTACTCTCTCCAGAGGAGGTGAAGAGCATAGCATTTACCCACTCATATAGATGTTTTTTTATATGAATTGTTTTAAATGTTCTAATTTGTAATACTGAAAGAGAGACTGTGTGACCTCTTTTAGCTGAGCAGGAAGAGTCCTTGCAAATAGAATATCAATAGATATGTAGAAACATGTGTGTATGTTTGTGTTTGTGTGTTTGGATATCTATACAGGCACATAAACAGAAAAATAAGTAAGGTATAAAAGGATCATGTGTATTCTAATGCACAGACAAGATCACAAGGAGTTTAGAAACCATTAGGCTAAACAGCAGTGGGTTCAACTCCCTAGTAAAACATCAGACGAGACTTTACTTGTCAGTCAGGCACCATTCAGGAAGGAAGGAGCCCTCTGTGTTGGCAGATTTCTGTCTTGAAAATGCTCTCAGGCTGATGCTTTTCCATGTTTTTGCTTTAGGGTTTTAAGCCTGTGCATTTCATTGGATTTCCACCTTGAACTTTTTGGGTACTAATGATTTCTTACCTCTACAGTTCTGTCAACATTTTTATTTTGCATGCCCTCACTGATCTATCATAAAGTGTAGCAAATTTTTTCTAGTCTCTGAGCCATGGTATCAGTGCTCAGCCTCAGATCCTTGAAAGACACCTGCAGAATTCCCTCTTTGAGATGAGAAGAAATCACAGTGATTTTTGGAGGAAAGGATTATATGGGTATTCTGATCACAAACTCCATTATAGTTATATCACTTAGCTTTAGCAAAAAAAGCATTAGACATTTCCATTAGAAATAAAATGTAGCGAGGATGGAAAAGGAAATATGTCTTTCTCTTATAAAAAGGAATGTTGAAATAGTCAAATAACTTTTGAAGATTGTAGGAGGCAGCTACTGCAAAATGGTTTATTAGTCTTGGCTCCACACAACAAAGAACTAGCCTTGGCACATAAGACTTTATCAAATCCCATAATTCTCCACTTTCTATTTCTCTTGTATATGAGCTTAAGTAGCAACATCTTAGAAGGCTGGCAAATGTCTGGCACCAACAGATGTAGAACTGGAGTATGTCAATGTTAAGTGCAATGCATATGGAAACATCTTTTCCTTGACATAAGCATGTGATTTGCTATGTATAGCACATCTAGAACAATAATAGTCTATTTTAAATCTTATGATCTTAACACTTGTTTTAGGAGAAGCAGAACTGTTATTCTCAGCTTACAGATGGGAAAACTAAAATCCCAGAGGCAGAATAAAAGGGAGAAAATATACCACAGAGGCTGCAGAGCAATTTATAATTTAATTCTTGGTTCAATATTCTGTCTGTGTGGCTTCACTGCACTCTTTTCCACACTTGAAGACCCTGTAATACTCCTAAGTATATGATAAAAAGCTGATGCATGAGTGTCAGACCACTGGGTAACCTCAGGTGGTGAGCCATGATGAGCTCTATTGTTTGAAAAAATACTTCATCCCTAAATTCATTCACTAAGGCTATCAAAATTAAATCAGATCATAAAATGACATTTCAATGGGCTTATTAGCAAGGTTAGGTGTTTAACCACCTATAAAGTTCTTGGTCAAAAGGCAGGAGGAATTAGACATGAAATTTCTGCCTTTCTTTCCACTTTGGTACCATGTCATGGGGCATCCTTCATTTTCCTTGCTTGCAAAAGGAGGATACAGAAAAGGTATTTCCAAATGACTTGATATCTGGAGCAAAGTTATGATGGTTTTCTGATGTGAATTAAAACCAGGCCTACTTGAAAAGCTTCTGATATTCAGTACCTGCACCATAGTTATGTTGATGGGAAGGGAGTGAGCTTAGAGAAGTGAATATCAGTTGTATAGGATAAGGAGATAGGAGAGTGACATTGATATGATCTCCTCTACATGTATCCTTGCAATATCCCAATACCCCTTGAAATGTGAGAAGAGACACTGTTTTGATATATAGTACAAAAATAATTGCCTTCTGTGTCTGTCCAGCACCACACATACAGTAGAAGGCCTTTAAAGGATTTATGAAAGATCCTGTAATATGATTTTTTTTTTGCCGCAGCAGCAGTGGTGTTGTTAAAGTACCTCAGACTGTCTTCTGAAGGTTAATTAATTTTATGCTAAGAAGCTAGTCTTTCAGAAGCAGCCATCTAGTGGAAATAGAAAAGTCTTTAATTAACAAACATTGGATATCATACTCAGTAGTTATATGAAGACACATAAACCTGCAGTTTTTACATTATCACACCATATAATTATTTCTCCATATCTTCCACTACCCCAGGTTTTCATAAAAAAAATGCAAAACCTTTGTGCTTCTTCAAATTGGATCTTGCTTCTTATTATACTGCTGCTAATACTGGGAGAATACTTCAGAATATAGAATTAGTAGGAAGATTCTTTCCTTGGAATGTACCACATAATAATGAATATTACATTTTTTGCTTTTAAAGAATTACTTTTATATCTGTGTTCTTAACTCCAAACATCAAGAAGAAGAATTCTAAGAAAAATTATCTATTTTTAAGCAAATTTCAAGAGAAATGTAAAAATATTTTCCTGCCAATATCTGAAAATTACATTAGTCCATTACACAGCAGGTATTTTTTAGGACATTAATCACTACAATATTAGAGAACTATTGATTATAGTTAAGCTTTTAAGTTCTATTTTAAATTTCAGTTTCACTCTGCTAAACAGTGATAGAACAGATTATTTGAATTGTAGATGATTAGGAAAAGCATTTATGCTTGTGTTCATTCTTTTAGTGCTGTAGGTAACAATTTCAGAGCATGGAGAGAACACTGGTTAAAAAGAGAAACCAAATTATTGACATCTTGGCATAGGAATGGTTGCGTGGGGAGTCAAATCTCCTGAACAGGATGGTGCCCCACAACTTCATGCAATGGGGGTCTCCATTGCTGACAGCAGCATTTTCAGCTTAGTCCCATAAGACTCTCCAAAATGTTGCTTTCCTAATTTCAGTCTCCAGCTGATGATAGTCCTATAAGACACTACAGCACACGCACCATCCACTTCAGGTATACCACTTATATGTAAAATATCTCTTCAGCATCTTTTCTGTGTGCATAAGACCATTCTCTGAAACTATTCCTACATCTACAAGAATAATTTCTGCTGTTTACTGCATTTAACCTTGGCTGAATGCCACATGCCTGCTCAGCAACTCTCTCCCTCTCCTAAACAGGACTGGGGGAAAGAAAACAAGATTAAAAATCTTGTGGGTTGAGATAAGGACAGTGATATCACTTAACAGTTACTGTCATGGTCTTGGGAAAAAGCTGTCATTTGACTTGGGAAAAAATATTTTAATTTATTGCCAAGTAAAATAGTGGTGAGAAACAAAGAAAAAATAACCCACCCCCATAACAGCTCCTTTCTGCTGTTCCTTCCTTCCCACACTCTTCCTCTGCTCCACTGTGGTCCTTCTCACAGGCTGCCATCCTTCAGGATAAACCTGTTCCAGCATGGACTCGCCACTGACTGCAATTCCTTCAGAAACATCCCTCTGCTGCAGTGTGGGGTCCTCCACAGGCTTCAGTGTGGATGCCCGACCAGCTGAACTCTCTCTAGGGGCTGCAGGCGTGCCTGGCTCACCTCCTGCTCCTCACAGCACCTGAGCATCTGATGGAAACGTCTTACCTGCTTGCAATCTGATCATTTCCTTGTCAGGAACTGTCTAGGACTCCTCAAGGACATAGACCAGCATATTGAAGGTGCTGGGAGTTCAGGTGACTGTTTTGAGTGGGTCTTCGCTTTCCAAACAGGCCATTATGTTGCCTCTTCAAACGGCAAGTTGGGGAATTGTGCCAGGGCTCTAAGAACAGCAGGTGTGCACAGAGACCCAAAGAGCTAGTTAAATCTCAAACAAAAGTTTAGAAGAGCCCTGAGTCTCACCCTTGCACCTTGCTTAGCTCTTGGGCCCCTCAGCAGGCTGACTGTGAGTGTGATTAACCATGTGTCATTCTCCCTCCCAGTGGGAAGTGGCCAGCCCTCCTGCAGCCTCTCAGCACCCCTGTTTCTCCACAGCAGCCCTCATCCCCGCGAGGACACCACCAGAAGGCACATTATCAGTGCACACTCGTGACCCACAGTAGTTTATGGAAGCAGTCCTGAGTCAAGCTCGTTCTACAGCTAGCTGCTAACAAACACTGGTTGCGTTGAGGTCTGTTCCCATTGTAGTTACTCAATTTTTAATTATTGCAAATTGTGATTCTAGTTTATAATCCCTCCTAATGTTCCTCTGTTATCGGAAGGGGCAGAGAGAAAAGGGAGAAGCTTGAGTGGGTTTAATTTTCTTGCCATGTTTTTAAGCCAGCACATTTAGGGAACTGGTTGCAAGGCTAATATTTTAACATAATTATTCAGTTTAAGAATGTTTCAAAAGTTAATATCTAAATTTTTTCATCATGTCCATCTCATATCAAATGATGTTAGGACTTGAGTTTTAAGTTTCTGTAGCACATCTATTTTAATTTGAAACCATTTGAGTATGAATATAGTTATTGATTTGGATGTAACATGTGAAATTTAAAGGGTAAAGGATAAAAGAGAAATAAATTCAAAATTCACAAACTTAAGTATTTAAAACAGGTGACCTCTGTTTGATTAAAACTAACCATACTTTACATTTTATTCTGGGTCAGGCCAGAAGAAACATTTAATTACTTATTCTACTTCTTAATTAGCTATCTTCCAGATAATATTCCTTTTTTTTTTACTTCAGACAAATTAATCTTGAACTTCCAAGATAACCATTTGTCCTTAATTGTTTCAATTTGGACTCTGTCCTTGATCTCATCCAAGTTAAGACAAAAAACATACCTCCCTGGAAGAAAACTGTTTGAAGTTTGCCCTGTCACAGAAAAATTTGGACATTCTTAGGCAGAAAAATTCTATATAATCATTATCATTGTAAAAAATAATCTCAAGATTAAATATAGAGGAAAACATTAAAGGCCTTTTTTTTGTGGGGTGTGGCTGGGGTACAGGGATAAATACGTTGTAATTTACATAAAGCTGGTATAAGCTTTTCAGAATAGCTGTAGGCATGCACTGTGGTGGTTTTGCACTCTTGTGTTCTTGTCTGTCCACTGTACTTTACCTTGCACAGCAGCATAAACCAGCATTTCTAAGGACAGACATCTCACTGTCCATCCTTACCCTAGGCTTGAAGAAGCTTCCAGTTTGTTGACAATGGCTAGTGATTTCTCTCTCAGGAAACAGTTTCTAATCCGAACAAGGAAATTTTGCTGCTGTAGCGAGAAAATTTGTTTTGTGTTGCAAAACTTTTTGGAGTATAGGAATTGTTTTATTTAATTCATATGGATAGATGTCCTGGTTTTGGCTGAGATAAACTGAATTTTCTTCTTGGTAGTTGGTACATGCGGTGTTTTGTATTCAATATGAGAATAATCTTGATAGCACACAGATAGTTTGGCTGTTGCTAAACTGTGCTTATCTTTAGTCAAGGACTTTTCAGTTCCCTGTGCTCTGCCAGGAAGCAGGGGCACAAGCATCTGGGAGGGAGCATGGCTGGGACACCTGACCCAAAGTGACCAAGGGGATATTCCATAACACGGAATGTCATATCCAGTATATAGACTGGAAGCAGCTGGATGGGGAATGAGCTGAGTATCAGCAAGTGTGTGGTGAGTAAATACATTGAGCATCGCTTATTTCTCTTGGGTTTTGTTCCCCTCCCTCCCTGCTTTCTTCCCTTTCTTTCTCCTTCCCCCTCTCCCTCATTATTATTATTATTACTATCATTATTATTGCTGTTTTTATTGTTACTGCTGCTGTTATATTTTATTTCAATTGTTAAACTCTTTCTATCTTACCCCACGTGCTTTACATTTTTCCAATTCTCCTCCCCAGGAGGGAGAGAGTGAGAGGCTGCCTGATACTTGCAGACACCTGGGTATGATCCACAACTCTGGGGAACAAATCTAAGCTGGTACCCTGTTTCTCATTGGTGCCAGAGGTACAGATTTACAGCCAAGTACCTGCTCCAGTGACTGAAATGGTATTAGCTGGAATTAAATAAAACGAATGTATCATGAGTTTCACATACTTGTGTCCAAAACTGTCACTGACTATGAAATTTTCTTTATTTGCACAGAACAAAAAATGGTGGGTTTTTAATGTGGGGTTTTTGGTGGGTTTTTTTTTAATGAGATGATATTTCAGCATAAAAAGATCAATGTATTTCTAAATTTAAAACCCAGCAAGATTTACAGTGTAAAAAACTAAAATGCTCTGAACATTGTGTTCAGACAGCAAGCTTTTTCACTCAATGTGTTAACTCGAAGATTTTATTAAAAATAGAAAAGACTCATCAAAACATATTTCTGAGGCATATGTTTTAGAATCATAAGAAGTAGAGATTTTTTTTTTTCTCTTCTCCTTTTTTACATTTTTTAAATGTATATATTTCCCAACCTTTAAGATGATTTCCCAGAAAGGAGTCCAGTTTTCAGTATATATGTATTTCTGGTGATATTATTAAACTTTTGAAAAAGGCAGCAGGACTTTCTGGACTTGGTATAGATGATTGCAAAAGGAACCAATAAGGCTGAAGGATCTAAATGTAGACACTGATGTTTTCCATTTTACATCACTGAGATTCAAATTATGAGGTGTAAAAATGCTACAGTTCTTAATTTTGGGATAATTCTTTCACTAATGGCATATCTGGAATCTTGCAAAAATTAATACTACATATTAGCAGCTTCCTTTTGTGTTAGTAATGAAAACTTCAAGGATCAGAGGCTTTGTAATTTCTGGTCAAAATTCAAATGCATACAGAATGCTATTAATCCAGGTGCACAAGTGTCAGCAAAATGCACCTAATAAATTGTGTTTTGATGTTTTGTTCTCAGTCAATTTTATAGAAAATGCCACTGAAAGCATGTCACTTTATTTCAATAAAATCAGTTCTCAAGTTAGTATAGATTTTGTCAATTGGATGTACACACAGTTTCATGCAAGGTCCTTCCACAGAGTTCTGTTGGATAAGTAGAATGACAAGGAATCCTGGGATCACCTTTTTTTTCTTTCCATCCCTAGGTTTTTTTTAGAGTTGGCATGAAGGAAAGGCTGCACAAACAGCCTTTATCCCTTCATTCTTTCATGCCTTCATCAGTCTTAAAATATATTCTAAGCACATGGAAAAGCTAATGGGTTATAGTGCAAATGCTAGAATTAGAAGACAAGAATTCTGTTTGCAGATCTACAGCTGGCAGATCATGCCCTTCTTTACACGGAGGATAACGATCATTTCATTTTCACCAAGGGCATGAAGTCCTAATGCCATGCTAAAATAGGACTTCTTACCTATGCTGAAAGCCAACAAAATGTCTAGGTTCACTGCAAATACCTTTTAATTACGAGAGACAAAGTTAATGTAATGCCATTTCCTGTATCCTCTGCCAAGGCAAATTTTGATCAGACTCTGAAAAAGAGCTGCCATACACACTTCAAGTATTTAGCAATCCATGCCAGCACACTTGTTGGGATCATTTTGACTCAGTTACTAGTGCGTTGTTTGATAACCAAGATGTGAAGAACAGAATGGCAACTCTTGATAAGGAAAAGTATGAAGAAGACATTTAAGGAGTGTGAGGTAGCAGCATTTAAAGTTAACACAGAGAGGGGAGAAAAATGAAAATAGATTTTCACATTCCCTGTGCTTTCAAGATGTTTGCAGTTTTCACCACTACAAATAGGATGGGAAAGAGTGGAATGCACAATGAATACAACTGTGTTTCGAGTTGTAGGCTTCATTCACCCATACTGTCAAACAGGCTGACACATTCACCAGCATGAAATATATCCTTCTGCTTAAGGTGAGCATATGCAAATTTTTTGATTATGTAAATTGTTTCCTGAAATAATTGCATAAATGCCAGACATGGAGGTGTGCAAAATATGGTAGTTGTATAAGACAACCAACCTCTAAACAGATTGATTTAAATGTTTCTCATTTCTGTGTCCTCTTCCGTAAGTTAATCATGTGTAGGATTTTCAGTCTTGCAATTACAAAATGAATTCTGTTTTATTTCAGTCCTTGTTGTCACCAAACATAAGAACTTGCTATTCCCTGTTTGAAGATTCACTAAAGAAGCAGTTCAAGTCTCTGTTGGGGTCAGGAGGGCTCTGGGAAAACAAGTGGCCTTTTCCTGCCCCCTTTACTCAGTCTCCACCTGCATCCACCCAATTCAGCCCTCACTACTGCTGTTCACTCAGCAGATCCAAAAGAAACAAGCTAGCTGTTAAGATGAAGAGCCCATTCTATATTCTGTTGAACTATAACAGAATTATAGAATCATAAATTCATAGAGTTGTAAAGTTGAAAAAGTCCTCCAAGATCCTAGATTCCAACTGTTAACCCAGTACTGCCGTGTTTGTGACTAAACACCATCCCAAGTGCTGTATCCACACGGTTTTTAAACTCTGCCAGAGGTGATTCCACCATTTCCCTGGGCAGCCTGTTCCAATAGCCAATCCCACTTTCTGTGAAGAAATTTTCCCTAGTATCCAATCTAAACCACCCTTGGCATGACTTCAAGCCATTTCTCTTACCCAATCACTTGTAGTCTGGGAGAGGATATTGACTCCTCACTGCAACCTTCCTTTAGGGAGTTGTAGAAAGGGAGAAAGTTCCCCCTGAGCCTTCTTTTCTCTGGGCTAAAAACCCCCAGCTCCCTCAGCCGCTCCTCCTTAGACTTGTGCTTCAGACCCTTCCCCAGCTCCATTGCCCTTCTCTGAACACACTCCAGTCCCTCAATGTCCTTCTGGCAGGGAGGGGCCCAGAACTGGACACAGGATTTGAGGTGTGACCTCACCACTGCTGAGTACATGGGACAATCACTACCCTGGTCCTGCTGGGCACACTATTGTTGATAAAAGGCAGATGCCATTGGCTTTCTTATTCAACTGGACACACTCTGGTTCCTGTTCAGTCAGTGTTGACCAGAATCCCCAGGTCCTTTTCCTCCATGACAGGTTTCCAGCTACTCTGTCTCCAGTCTGTAGCACTGCTTGGGATTATTGTGACCCAAGTGTAGGCCCTGGCACCTGGCCGTTTTGAACCTCATGCTACTGGCCTCAGAGGATTGATCCAGCCTGACCTGATCCCTCTGCAGAACCTTCCTGCTCTCCAGAAGATCAACAATCCCACCATGATACTTGCCCTGTTGGTTTTCCCCCTGATTCTTACCCACAAACATTCAACACTATCATCTCCATCATGAGGCTCCAAAGAAAACTGTCCCTGACTTACAGGGCAACCCCATTATCTCTCCATTCTTGTCTATCCCTTCTGAAGGGTTTATAGCCATCCATTGGAACACTGCAGTTGTGTGAGTCACCACCACATTTCTGTCATGACAACTACGTCAAAGTCTTCCTGCTGCACCACGATTTCCAGTTCCTCCAGTTTGTTGCCCATCCTGGTTGCATTAGTGTAGATGCCCTTCAGTGGGTTATTGATCCCACTGCCATTTCAGGGAGAAAAGCTCAAATTCCTGCAGGATTGTTCTCAGAAGCCCCTGTGGTTTCTAACACATCGATAATCCTTGTGTCCTTGCTGCTGCAAATTGCTTTGCAAGTAATATGTATGGCCAAAAAAGTGCTTTAAAGGACAGTGACGTCATAGTTACAAAAAAAGGACTGATATTCTGAGCTTAAATGTCACTGCAGGTTTTGAAAATTTTGACAAATATTGATAATTTTACATCAAAATTCTCTAGACTGAAACTCCGTAAAAGCCCAAAATGTTTCAGTTTCCCAAATGTCCTTGAGTATCTCAAGTTCTGAACAGACATGACTACGTCCAAACTGCTGGACTGAGTAATGTGCCAGTGCCATAAATATTTCAAAGTTTTTAAATATTGTTCCTGAATTCAAAAAATGACACAATGAATGCTGTTTGGAGCTACTCCATTGACTTAAGTATGGCTTCAAGGAGGAAATGTGGATAATGCCTGATTCTAAGACATCAAGACAGTGGCAAAAAGCCTCGATGCTGTTTAAAAGGTTTTAAATAAAGGTGTATTTGGATAAAAGGATGAGTTTAGACGACAACAACAACAAAAACCAAACCAAACCAAACCAAACCAAACCAAAACAAAAAAAAAAAAAACAAAAAAAAAAAAAAAAAACCTGTCTTACATTAATAGGTAGAAAAGTTACTGGAAAGTTTGGGGTTGGTATGCTACATTTTTAGTCCACCTTTAAACAAGTAGAGCTCAAGTGACTTCTGTAGTTCTGATTTATGCTGGTATAAATGAGAGAAGAATCTACCCATATGTCTTCCTGCATGCTTGTAATAAATTCTGCAGGCTATTGGTGCTATATAAATAACATCGTAGGGTTGGGATAAATTGCCAGACAGAGGGTTACATATAAATATTGTCAGAATTGGGGTTTATGAGGTGATTTTTGTGACATGGCTTACAAATAATGTCGTCACACACAACTTTTTCACAAATTACTCAGGAACGAGATGAAATAGTCAAAGCCAAAAGAATTTGGGGTTCAAGTGAAACTTCTAAGCAGTTTGTGGTGAAATGCTTATTTATTTTCAAGTTGTAATTTTGTATTTATCTTACTGTCCAACTTTTTGTTCTTTTTCTTCTAATATTGTTTACAATGATATGAAAAAGAAAACTGCCCCTTGTAACCTTCAATTGGGAATATTTCTATTGGAGCAGTCAAAGATTCTTTGCAAATACTGGATTTGGATGCACTTAAATTTCAATAGTGGGTTGAGAGTTTGAGATTTTTTGCTCTTGTCTCCTTTCATCACCACTAACACCACCTCTGCTTAATTTGGTTCTTAGCTGCGGGAAGATGTCAGTGCCATTTATAGAGCATTTAACTGTGAAGATAAAATTACTACTTTTCAGTATATCCCCAACAGGCTGCAGTGAGACGTTTTTATATAGTAGTTTGTTAAATTGTAAATAAATAAGCAAAGATATGTTGACCTTCAACAGTAGTTATTAGTTTTATACCTCTCTTTCTGTTAGTGTTCTAGACTCAGAACTGCCTGATTTTATATTTTTTTCCTCATGTGTATCTATTTAAGCATAATACTTCTAGAAAACTGAGTCAGTGATATGATTTCCAGACAGCAAAATTAATTTGAATTTTGGGGCTTCTCCCTAAATCACAACTAACCAGCTAACAGACTAAAAAACAAGCCTTAGCCCTCAGACTACAACTAGTGTAGCCACATGGAAGACCATAAGTCTGGTCCTTAGTATTAATTTATGACCAGCTGTAGATCCAAGTTTTCATGGATTGTCCAACTCCCACAATTTATGAATACAGCTGTTGTCTCACAGGTTCAATGAATGTTTATTTTCTTTCTCATTTCAAAGTTTATCCTTACTCTTAATTTTTTTCAATGTGTGAATGTTGCGATGGCTTTGGTTCTGCAACATTTTTATGTTATAATTGTTAAAATTGATTCCAAGTAAGAAGAAATTTATAATTAATAGGCTCATTTTACTGTCTGTACATTTTGCTAATACACTTATGTTTTGCTCCAAGCTTTCTGGCATAAGTCACCATGTATTCTTGATGGTGTGTCTTCAGAACCTCCATTAACGTTAGAAAGATTTATATCTGCACTGTAAAAGGCATACACTGTGTCTACTTTTAATCCACCTCTCCTAAGTAAAGTAATTCCCAGGAATCTGGAGAAGTAGAGGTAGAATAAATTCAAGTTCAAATTACTTGGATGGTTATCATGAAGATTGTTCTTCCTTTGGGATGTACATTTTTTTAAACCCACATTCAATGCAGTTTTTTACTGCTGTCTCTTTCTAAAGCTATATCCTATCATTTTGCCCAAGTTCTCAGTTACACATCTGTAAAAAGATGCAAAGTCATATGGAATATTCATATGACTGATGGATAGGATCCCTGCTTTCAGTCACTTTCTGAAGAGCCAAGCTAAACTCCAGCTATACTCAAAGCCCACAAATAAGTTTTGCGGTTTTGTCCTGTCAAGGAAAAGTTAACATTGATTTACAGTTTATCAGAATAATGATGAATATTTAGCAACATTAAAGGACTCTGGATTTTACTCAAGAATAAGCAGAGTAGAAAAATTTGAAATTTGATGTATTTATGTAGGATTTGTATTCTACCAGCTCAGATTGTATGTGCTTTTATTCCGTCAGAGTACAATTAAAATTCATTTCTACATTTTGAAATTGAGAAAGCTCTGTCTAGTTAATACATATTCTCTCACTTGATGAGAGAGGCTGTGATCCTTCATAAGCTGATAACCCTGCTCCAAATCTGAAAGGGTGGATATGGATGCAATCAGCTAAGTGGGTTTTTATGCTGCCTGGCATCAGCACAATCAGATTTTGTCATGGGACATAAGTAAAGTGCAGATTTCAGACTAGGAACTGAAAAATAAAAAGTATTTTGCTGTAGTAACGAGGGAAAGGGACAATTGCTGGGAGCAAGCCTGGAAAGGGCACAGTACGTTCAAACACGAAAATAATCTGAGACAAATTGGAAAGGTAAGATTTATACATGGTAAAATACAGAAGAACATTTTATTGTTGTTTTGGAGGTCTCAGTAAGAGCTGAGCTGGAACAATTATTTCCTTATAATGTGCTTATATTCTAACAAAATATATAATTTTCTAAAATCAGAGATTCAGACTTGAGATATCTTTTTGTGTAATAGCTCTTTAACTGAGAAGGCAGAAACTGGCACTTCTTCAGATATCACTGGGTGAAAAAATGTGAAACTGTGAAGATACTCTATTACTGGGTGACAGGTTTGAAAGGTAGTCTTTTAAATACAAACAATCCATCAAATTAATTCTTAACAGATTATTGATCATAATGCAAGGAAAGGGTATGATCTCAGTTAATCTTAGTTCTACAGTCTAAGGCATCTGGTTTCAGGAAAAAAAAAAAAAAAATTGTTCTGGGTCATGATATGTCTCTTTTTGTGGTATCCAAGGTGGGGAAGCCATTTCCTCTGGCTTTCATTTATTAATTTCACCCTCATCTATTTCATTATCCCCTGCATGCCCCATTAAGAAAAGGTAAAAGAAACACAAATCCTGGTCATGACTGTGGAGTTCTTCCACAACAGAGAAAAAAACAAGGAATTAGGATAAGAAAAATGAGAAATAATAATGAAATAACAAGGTGGAAAAAAGAAAAGAGTAAAGAAATAAGGAAAACAAGGAGGAAGAAAAAGTATATAGTATTCAGGGAATAGTATAAGAGACCAGATAATTCTTGAAAGAAGAAAGGAAGGCATCCTAATGTGAGTCCTTAATTCTTCTGAAATCCCAGATTTTATGGATATTAACTTAAACATATTAAGCACAAAGTAAATAATTACAATTTTCAGAATATAAAATGGGTTCAGAATTTAAAAGCAGTTTTCTACTGCACCAAAAAGGATGGCTTCAAAAGAAACTGGACTGCCTTGGAAGGTAGTTTGGTAGTTTGCAGGGGCATTCTTTTTTTTTTTTTTTTTTTTTTTTTCTATGCATGACTCTTTTAGTCTTGTCAGTGTACTCCCATTTGTATTCATTATGAAGATTCCTAACATTTTTTCTCTTTAAATTTAGTATTCATGGGGTGGCTTTCTCAGTGATGCTGAAATGTAATAAACAAAAATGACTCACAAGGTCACTTGGTGCCACTCCTATGTTAATAAGCTCAGTTTTCCCCAATTCCATACAGAAGAACTGCTTCTGCTGTGAAGGTGAAGCAAATTCTGAGGGCAAAATCTGTGGCCATGGTGACCTACCCTAAGCCTTACAACATCAGTGAGCAGCCTTCTCTCCTCTCTGATAAACAGTTGATACCAGTTTTGTTGTTTATGCAAGTAAATATTTCTATTCCCATGACAGCTACTTGCAAAAAAGAAAAAAAAAACTCATTGTGTTTCAAAAACTCCTACTTTTTTAAACTATTTTGTTGAGTTTTGAACTCTCTTTAGTTTAAATGCTGCAGTGAGAAAAAGAAAATGTTTAAGCTGTTAGCAATGATTTAATAAGCACGTTCTGATTCTTTACAATTCCACCTCTTCATTAATTTATATTTATGAATATAAATGTTCATGTGTCTGTACCTTAAAGAATATTTTCTGTAAAGCAGAAGTGGCTGAAAAAAGTCAGCTAGAGAAACTTTCAGAAAGTGAAAATAGATTTGTTTCTTTCATGAGGAAGAAAGCCCATTTGGAATAGCCCTTCTTTATCAACAGTAGACAGCACACAAGAGTAACGGTGTTTATCTCTGGAAATATAAGGTCATCAGAAAAAAAATGAAGAAAAGCTGCTCTAATTTTATACTGTCTTATCAAACTGTGGATGAGTTTATGCTAGTGTTTTGTGTCTTCCAGAAGAAGCAGACAGGTACAGGAAAGTGAAGGGGGAACCTGAAATTTTATTTAATTCCCTGAAGTATAAATTAGAACATTAGAGACACAACAGGATAATTAAAAAATTGAATATTAATTTGAAGAGGAATATCTTGCTCAGGGAGGAGAGGAAGGGCTAAAGAATTAGCTGCTCTTCCATGTATCAGAGATGCACATGCTTGTTTTCCAGTTATCAGAGATGGAGGCTGAAAATATCTGTTAACACCCAGCATTGTCAACTTTAGGTATCAGCTGGATGGCACTTTGTGTGCACAAATGCAAAGCCATTCAGAACATAGGCTTCAACACAAAAGTAAATGAAAACATTCCCTTGGAGGGACATCGTTTGGGACTCAGGATGGAATTCAGTGCCTAACCTGAATTTAGCATTTTAGATGCTGTACATAAAGTCCTCTAGCTGGCCCTCCAAAAGGGTGAAAGAAGTCCATTTGTCTCAAGTCATATCTTTAGAGTCATACAGATATCTTGAAACCCTGCCATGTCTAAAATGAGCCGAAAGTCTTCTGAACTCCTTGCTAACAGGAGAAGTGGAAACAAAGAGATGGAGGAATAATAGGTGTGTAACACACGTACCACGGAGGGAGTTTCAGTAATGCAGAGTAGCTGTTGTCTTGCACAAGCGTGGCCAGGAGGTGACAGAGTCCAGAACTTTTAGGACAATAAGGAGCATTAACAGAAATTCAAAATCATAGATTTAGGAAAAATTACGTCACTCACCTTGAAAAACTGGCAGATGAGCTCTCTTGGGAAGAGGTTCCAAGACAAAACAATAGTAGTGATGATGATGATGATCATGATGATGGTGGCAATAATGTTCCTTTAAGCAAATGCCAGAAGTTTCAAATGGAAACAATTCCATTAAAAAGGAAAAAAACAAGTGAATAACAAGAGATGAACTTGGCCAACATATATATTGGCTAAATATACTTCAAGTAAAACAGTGAAGATTAGGAAGGACAGAAATACAGCAGAAGTTTGCATGAACAAAAGCAGAAAGTCAAGGTTCTGTGCTGATGCCGGGAAAGGACGTCAAGTGCATGTCATGAAATATTGTCTGTGCACAATGTAGAGAGTGGAGAAACAAAGAGAAATAAAGGATCATGCTGTTTCTTCCAAGAGAAGGAAAATTATTGGCTAAAGGTACTGAGTAAGCTGAGGTATTTAATGCCCTTTTGCATTTGTTTTCACCAAAATGGACACCTATGATCAGTTGGCTGGAACAATTAGAAATAGTGATGCAAGAATAAGACCTTAAGTCACAGTAAGTAAAGGATAGATTGCAGTGTTCTTATACGAATTAGATGTTTTCAGATCATTTGGAGTGGTAACTGGGATGGCTAGTGACATCCTCAACTCATTGGAAATTACCTTACAACCTTACAGAACTCATGTAAATGAGAAAACCTTTAAATGTAAAAAAAATAAAAAAAAAATAAATAAAAAAAAAAAAAATTGGTGAGATAATCTTATTTCCTTTAAAATTTCATCATTCACTTCTTTCTCTCAGGTCATTCTTCTCTAATCCTTCCTCCCAGATCATCAATTTCCCCTCTGCTGAGTGTGTGGAGCATTAGTATAAATCCAAATGGATCTTAATTAACCAAAAAATGTAAAGGTTTAAGACCTATTTCTGTCCAGATGTACAGAAATATTTTTGCGTCTCAACCATCACAAAGTTTTTATTCTTTTGGATCATGATCATAATTTAAAGAAGTGATAGAGGTGTAAATATTACATCTACAACAAAGAAAAAACAGTGTATTCACATTTCAGTTGTCCTGTTCCCCGGAAACAAGTCTCAGTTAATCTGAGTGGCAGCAAATGAGTGGGAGCACAAAGCAGGGTGACACACTGCTACAGAAGGTTAATCTGTGGGTGGGCAGAGAGTTGGGTTCAGTTTTGTCTTAAATTGCTGATGCTAGATCTCATCTGCCAGAGCCTGAAATGACTTCCCAAGGTGCAAAGTAGTGTATTATCAGCTTTTAGAATGATTCATTTTTCTGAATTCTTTTAAACATGAATCTGGCTGTAAAGGAAGGCTGATTACTCAGTTCCTCCCTGCACCAAGTTCAGTCTTTTGTCCACAGTTCAATGCAGACAGGAAAGTGACTAACTTGTCATTTTTCTTTTACAAACAGCTGCTGGGGTATAATTGGTAAGAGAGAAAATGAACAACCATCTACAATTTCTAAAGTCTTGAGGCTGGGGGGAAAAAAAACCCACCAACAAAAAAAACCAAAAAAATCCCCACAAACTCAAATCAATCAAGATGAAACAGGAGAAACTGCAAAGCAGTGCAAAAGTGGGAAAGAATTTGAAAATTCTCTCTTTATAAAGAAAAGGAGAAAAAAAGTTGTGGAGAAACTTGAAAAGAACAAATACAAGGAAAATAAGACGAGATCTTCTAAAATGAGCTATCGTTGCTTTTTAAAATTAAGTAATTCAGAAGAAATGCCTTTGGTTACGTATTTGCACAGAAGCAGAGTCACAGCAAAACTAACTAGAAGTTCAGCTGGCAGTTCCTTAAGCACATAAATATAATTTCAGGACTTAGTTGTTGCAATTTGCCTCTCAGTAACAATTTTAAGCTCACACACAGTGCAATACTTTGGTGGTTGTGTGCCTTATTGCTTACATCTGATCAATCAGTTCACACAAATGAGAGCTTGGGAACCATTGGTTTCTTGGAACATCTTTGCAGTAGTGTCTTGTTACCCTTATTACAGCCTTTGAGAGAAATTTTCACAGATGCTCCTGATGACTAGTACAGCATCATATAGACAGACTGTCGTGAAAAAGGTAATTGAATAAAATTTGCTACAGCTTTGGCCAAATCAGATCCTGCTGAATCATTTTCTCTCTTAGGGATGAAAGAAGATAACATTTGGTTGCAATAGTAATTTTTATAGTACCTAAATGCACTTGCATATGTATCATACGTGAGTCTGTTTTGGGTCAGCTCTGATCGGCAGCTGAACTCACACAGGTGTGTGCTCCGTACTCTGCCCCTCATCTGGTGGCATGGGACAGAGAATCAGAAGGAGAAAAGTGAGAAAACCCATGGGTTGAATTAAAAACAGTTTAATAGGTAAAGTAAAAGCTGCACGTGCAAGAAAAGCAGGAAATAGAATTCATTCACCTCTTCCCATGGGCAGGCAACATCCCCAGGAGAGCAGGGTTCCAGCACCTCTCATGGTGACTTGAGAAAACAAACACAATCACTCTAAAAAAATTCCTCTGCCCTTGCCTTTGTGTCCCAGCTTTGATTCTTGATTATAATGTCATACAGTATTGGATATTCCTTGGGTCAGCTGGGGCCAGCTGGCATAGCTCTGCCCCCGCCTCCCAGTTTTTCGGCACATCCTCCTTTTTGGTGGGGTGCTGTGAGAGGCAGAAAAGGCCTTGGTGTTTTGCAAATGCTGCTCTCAATAGTGTTGTCAACCCTGCTTTGATCACAAACACAAAACACAGAACTATACAAGACTGTAGAGAGAAAATTAACTCTATTCTAGCCAAATGCAGAGCCAGTACATACATAGTGTATCAGTGTAGTAACTTGGTTTATTTTCATTATGTACAGAATGAATTAAACCAGCAATTGCAACCTATCTGCTTCAGATTAACTTTAGGACAAATGTATAATCATACATGTATAATCATTACCCATTTAAGATGTTCAGAGAAATAACTCCTTGATGTGATGGTGATGATCTGTAATCAATTTATCATTAAGATTTAATCTCATTTACACAATTGGACACTGTCCTGAAAAACTTACCCTGGCTGACCATGCTTGAGATGGTTTAGAATAGATTATTTCCAGAGGTCCCTTTCTCAATCTGTGTTCTGTTATTATAACTAGATACAGGCCTCACCTGCAATAAGCCCTTTCTAATAAAAAAGAGAGAAAAGAAGACTTTATTTTCTCTTTTACTTTATTGCCACCCCATCCAAAACCTCCCTCTGTAATGTCTCTTGGCCATCAGCTCAGTAATAATGTGGGCTTTTAAAGAATTTCTCTTAACCCTTTTTTTTTTCTCTTTTTTTCTTTCAGAGTGGGATGAAGGACACACTAAAACATAAATCTATCAGTTCCAACACAGATCTGAACTTTCTCAAAGTTAAGCTATATTTCAATCTATATTTTGATAGATATTTTGGAGAGGGAGGTCTTGGAGGCTAGAGTCAAGCAAGAAAAAGACAAGGAATGGACACACTGAAGACAAATTACTGCTCTGTCCTCTGAAAGGCAAAAGATCATTTCTTCAATGTTTTTTATCAATGCCTGGGTAAGGAAGTTGAGTGCACACTAAGGAAATTTGCCATCAGCACTAAATTAGGAGCTGTTAGCTCCTCAAAGGTAGGGAGTCCTTACAGAGATTTTGATAAATACAAGTGCTGGGCAATCCCCAGCAATATGAAATTTTAACAAGTAGAAATGCTGGATTCTGCACATGGAATGCTGTAATTCTGGGTTATGGCAAGGGTGAGGGACAAGAGGCTGGAGTGCCTCTTGGCAGAGTTCAGCTGGGGGTTTGGGTTGGTGATAAGTTCAATAAGAGCTAACAATGTGTCCTGGTGGCCAAAAGGGCCAAGCTAGTCCCAGGGCATATATAAGCACAGTTGAGAGAAGTGATTATCCAACTGTACTCAACATTGGTGCAGGCTCCTCAAGAATTCTGTGCAATCTTGGGCTCCACAAAATATATACCTTGTGATTTTTCTTTTTGTTTATATGTTTGGTTTTTTACTTAAATGAGAAATATAATTCAGTGGTTTTCCTCATGAAGAAAAAAAGACTTAACCAATTACTAAAATTAGAAGATTTAAAATGTTTCTTTTTACATAGTTCCCACAGAGTCAGCGAGGCTTAACCGTTGTGGTTGAGAAAAAAGACAGAAAGCAATGTTTATAACCACATGTCTAATTCTGTTTACAGTAAAAAAAATTCTACATTTTCTATGTCTGCATCTATATCAGACCTTTCTCCTGCTGAGCCAGAAGTTATGATAGTAAAACAGCATGGGCTTATGAAATTAAATAAGTGGTTTGAGCTGCAATTAATTCCTTTATCAACAAATTACTTCTAGGCTTTAACAAATGCAGATTGTCAAATCCTTTCTGTTTGGCTAAAATTAGACTGGTACCTTAGTAAGTTCTGAGCACTTAAAGATCAACTTCAAAACCTGTTTTCCTCAATACTTTCCTTTTCCACATACATAACTGCAAATGTTGTCCCTAAATCTCACATGTGTCGTGGAATTAATGATTATCAATGGTTATGTCTAGATAGAGTTTTGCAAAGGGGAGCCTCTTATGTTCCATCTACATATTAAAGAAATGCAAGTTGCTCTTTTTCTGAGACAAACCAGTGCCTTGAGAACACAAACTGTGAGGTGCTACTCCAAGCAAATAGTCCTCCTTGGGAGCTTTAGGACTGAACTGGATGGCACATTCAAAGCCCAGAAACCCCCATGTGCTGGGCTGCATCCAAAGCCCCGTGGGCAGCAGGGCAGGGAGGGGATTCTGCCCCTCTGCCCCACTCTGCTGAGACCCCACCTGCAGGGCTGCATCCAGCTCTGGGCTCCTGGCACAGCAAGGACAGGGACCTGCTGGAGCCAGGCCAGAGCAGGCACCAAGGGGATCAGAGGGATGGAGCAGCTCTGCTGTGAGGAAAGGCTGAGAGAATTGGGATTGTTCAGCCTTGAAAAGAGAAGGCTCTGGGGTGACCTAATTTTGGCCTTCCAGTACATGAAAGGAGCCCACAGGAAAGATAGAGAGAGACTATTTACAAGGTCCTGGACAAGGGGGAATGAAATCCAACTGAGAGTAAGTTTACGTTAGATACATGGAAAAAGTTCCTCCCTATGAGAGTGCGGACCCCCTGGCACATGTTGCCCAGAGGAAGTTGTGCCTCCCCATCCCTGGAAGTGTTCAAGGCCAGGTTGGGTGGGGCTCTGAAAAACTTGGTATAGTGGAAAGTGTCCCTGCCCATCTTAGAGATGATCTCTAAGATCCCTTCCAACCCAAACCACTCTATTATCTTACGATTTTCTGATTTTTTGGATAGCAAATATTCTACTACAGTGGAGCTAAGACTATTAGATATTGCAACAAAATTACTTTTATTTTCACAGATGCATTGATCTGTGTGCATCAGTATCAAGACTACCCTACCTCATGCAATGCTAAGCAATCTTTCGTTATTGTGACAAGTTAAAACTAAAAATATATTGTTTGATACTGTGCTTTATCTATTATTACATTAATCTATCCATATAAATACTTTTTCCTTTCTGCAATTTATTAAGCTTATTCAGTAATTAAATATTTACATAAAAAATGAAAAGGTGTACCATTGTTTTAGGAACCTATTCATATTGTAAATAGGATTCGCTCCTGTGCCTAGATTTACTCTACAGTAAGTGAAAGGGATCTTCTCTAAGAAGTAATCATCAACAAGAATGATAGTGAAAATGTCTTGCCTTACCTATTAGAGAAGTTACCTTTCTTCACAGTCTATGAAAATGTTTCTTTTTTATGTGAAAGACAGCTTGTCCTATGTTAATCAGACAGCCAGAGAGAAAAAAATCTTATCTCCCACTGTGCCAGAGTCTCCTCAAAAGAACATTCAAAATCTGCTTACTTGTATATTGAGACTGTTCACAATAAATATACTCCAATTCCGTAATCTGTAAGGGAGGTTTTTGTGAGAACATCCTTAACACTTATGTGCTTCAACATTTGAATTCCTTACTGGAATATAACCTCTCAGTACTTCCAAGGTCAGGGTCTGAGTGCCAGTTGATACATAAATGCATCTCAGAAGTTGTAGATCTCAGATGCTCAGCAGGTGGCATGTTACCAGAAGGCTGAAAGTTAGACAGCCTCAGACACATTTGTACAGCACAATAACTGGAAGGAGTCTAAATCTCCTAGAAACATTTTAATGTTGACACTGTTAGCAGTAAGAGCTAAAGAAAGCCTTGAACAGTAACCCTCCTTTAAAGCTGTAAAAGCACAAGGATAAACAGCTTTCTAGGGGAAAAAAAAAGAAAACTAGCATAAAGCAAAGAAAAACATACCTCTGGGTTTGGTAATTCCTCCCAAGAAGAGGTCATTTCCAGCAAGAAGGTAACAATAGAAATCATATTTTGTACACAAAGAAAACTTGCCTGTGGCTATTACTTTATGTAAGTCGGTTTTATGAAATATAAATGTCATGGTTAGAATCCTAAGAGACTGAGAAACTTCTGAGTAACCATCCATTCAGTCTTGCCTTGAAAGCCATTCCTTTAAGCAGAGTTGGCAGAAAATGAGTCAATAAAATCTCAGTATGTGACATTTAATCTCTGCCACAGACCGCAATCTTGAGATCACTTACAACTCTTTTTTTTTCCTGATGAGTTACTAGAATAGCTTTGCAGAAATATCTTCTTATTTCTTTTGTACTGGGGAAAGCAATCCTGTGCCAACCTCACATAGGCTGATGTTGTGGCACATCACTAAAAACATCAGAAACTTGTTGTATAGCACTCTCTGCTACTTACTGCTTCAGAATGATTGGTTATGCTGGATTTCAAATGATTCAGCAATAAACCAAATGCTGTAATTCCAGTTACTTTTTTAACCACATGCTGTAATTCCAGTTACTTTTTTTTCCACAGCTTTTTGCAAGTTAGTGAAAATGTGAATAATTTCAAACATAAGAAGATATTTGCTCTGAGACTTGGGTAATTTCTATTTCAGTGGGAAGGAAATTTTCCTTCACAGGAAGGGAAGACCTGATTATGGCTTTGCCAAGCAGGAAGATAATTATTGTCTTAGTAATTTCAAAGAGACACCAGCATCTCCAAAACAGAATAGGGCAAACAAAATGCAGTGTCAGGAAGAACTAACCAGGTTGTTTGTATAAATAAATAGTGTAATAAATTAATATGGTGAAGAGGTTGTAGAATCTGATTGATAATATAGATGGATTTGGAACATAATGGGATTAAGGTTTCCCCAGGTTAATAGTGTGTTTCAAAAACAGAGTTTTCAGCTAGGAGTGCTCTGATCAGAGACCTGGTCTGTCAACTGAATTGGGTAGATGGAAAACAATGGAGATGATGATTTCTATCTTATGCTGCAAGTTTTCAACTATTTTATTTTAGCCTTGATAAAACCCTGAAAAACAGGATACTGAACGTTCCTGTAAATAGTGAGCACACTTATAAATCAAAAAATATGCCTTTAGCATGTTAATATTTTCCAATTGTAATTTTAGCCCTTGTCATCCAGAAGCCTCTGAAACAACTTGTAGGTACTTTCCAAGAGTCAATGCATCAGCAAAAGGTGAGGTTTTCTCACTAATGTGAGAAATCACACATCCTGATGTGAGCATTCTATTTCAGAAGTTAGGGGTGTTTAATTGTACAGAGACAGGACTTTGAGCTTTGTCTGGCTCAGGACTGCAGAGAAAAAAAAAAAAAATTATTGGTGAAGATGTCGTTTCAGAGAGTGGACACCAAATATGGGTTTGTCAGGGTACAAGGTGTTTTTCCATCTATCCTTACAAACCCTTTTGAAAGCTGCTGTCTCAGTGGTGGTAAAGTGAACATAAGCATAAGCTCTGTTACATATGCAGACCAGGAGGGATGCAACCTGTACCCTGAGAGTCTGAAAGCCCATGTCCCAGCTGAATAATGGAACAGGATTTGTACAAATTAATCTGCTTTATAGTTTATTCCCTGTGACATTCAGCATTTTCAAGTTTTAGGGGAGTGTTTTTGACAAATTCTACCCACAACACACAGGCCAGAGAGATGTTTTTTACTTCCACACATTTACTTATCTAGTGCAACACATGTTTAAGCATCCTAATCTAGCACACTTTGGCATTCTCCTGCTGTTACCGCAAGAAAAGGGAAACTCAAGTCATATAATACAGCATCTATTAAGTCTTTAAAATGCACACACAAAATTTTGTTTGTACAGGTACACTTCATCCACAGAGTACACATTCACTTTGTTTCTCCCAAATCTTAATGCTGAAAACTCTTGTCACATGATTTTACTTTAAAACTCATTAAAGCCTGTGGAAGCTGGTCTGGGTCCATAGACAACTTGCCAAATTAGCATTATGTACTTTAGCTCATTGCTTTGCTGGGGTTTTCTAATTTGCCTTTGTTTTTGTTTATTTGTTTGTTTGGTTTCTTGTGTGTGTGTTTTTTTGTTTTTTTTTTTGGAGGGGGAGAGGGGGGGTTGTGCAGGCAAATTACAACCAGTTACAGCCAAATTACAACCAAATTACACCAGATCTTGGTGCTGTGATTTTGCACTGAGTGGATATAAGATTAGCTGTTTCTTCACTGCAGTAACCTTTGGAGGTGAATACTTTTTTAGACCTGCAGTTAAATTTCAATCTGTCTTGGCTGTATCTACAGGTAATAAAAAGACTAGAATATTTGAAAAATATGAATGTTATTTCATTAATTTTTATAACTTTAGAAAAGTCCCATGAATCAAAAAAAAATTCCATAAATATCCTTTTTTGAGATAGGCCATCACTAGAAATTACATAATGATGTTAATTTTCTAATCACTGTCACATATGTATAAAGCATAGCAATTGATAATGCCAGCAATTTCAGTGGAAATATGTGTCAATTAAATTCACTTGGTATGTATGAGAAACTGCCACTTATATTATAGCACTTGGAAAAATTTAATGTCATCTTAATTGCCCCGGTGAATTTGAAAAATATAATCTCTAGGTTATGCATTTTAAAATTATGACATTTATTTAACTCATTAGAAGAATGTTTTTTTAAAGATTGCTTTTAGGTTTAAAGTACCATAAAAAATCTTTTTACACATATTCAGAAGTAACAAAGATCTGACATTGCACAACAATTAGGTTCTAGAGTGCTTCAGTGGTGTTGCACTTGACATGCAAAGGAGATTTATGTTACCACGAGACTCTTGGATTGCATTTTACCACTGGGAAGGATAACATTTCTTAGGGTTTCCGTCCACAGAAAAAGAATTTCTCCTTTTAAAACAGAAAACTGTTTTTAAGAGTCAGTGAAATAAACCTTTTCAGGAAAACTGTGATGGTCAAGCTCCACTTGAAGAAAATGCCTAACTGTCTTTTGGGTTACTTGGATGGAAATAATGAACAATCTAAGCCTCAAAAAGGCATAGAAAAGAGTACTTTTGATGCTTCTTTTGCTGACTGAAAACCAGAAATGGTAGGATAAGAGGATCAGAAAGACAGACATGTTACAAAGATTAGTTTTGCAGAATATTATGCTGTCTACAGTGTGAAATTAGGAACTAAAAGACAAATCCTATTTGTCTCACTCAGAGCAGTTGCTTTCAATCAATAAAGTGACATTAGTGTACAGACTTTCAGAATCATGTGTTCACCTTACACTGCTGAGCAGCTGAAATGAATAGCTGAAATGCCAACTGAGCACTCACAAGCCTTATTGGCTTCACATTGAGTTGTAAGTGCTTGTCATTTCCCAGATTCAGATCTTTCACCCGTAAAGCTCCCAACAAAATCAGTGCTTTCTCTGTGTCTGGACCACAGGGAACTTCACACAACTATCTTTGATTTGTGTCTGTAGATATTCATGGTTTTATTATGGAGAAGGCAACTTGTATTCATGTCCCACAGCCCCAGAGTTTTCAGTCCAGATAATTTCTTGGGCACACTCTAGCTCTTACCTGGCTGCTCATTTGGTTTTAAATCCTGTGTTAAAATGGGATGGGTAATGATTAGTGCAGCTTCAAGACAAAGAATATGAAAACCAACCCCTTTATCCTGCACTAGAGATACTCACAGAGACACAAGACACATTAAGAGCTGCTCAAAGCTGAAATGAAAAAGGGTAAATTCATTTCCATGATATTGGCTTTCAGGCAGGCATGACTGTCCAAATAAGGAATGACATCCTAGGACATTGAGATTGTTTTTCCGAGTCATTTGACCCTGGTTCACAGTTGCTTATGTGCTAGAACACTCTACTTCAACCCAGAGCCTCTGCAGAAGTGAACAGAACAGGTTGTTCAAGCCACAGGTTATTGCCAGTGACTAATAACACTTCATTTTTCAGCTGCAGAAGATGTGGAACTCTATTACTTTTTAAAACTGAAAAGAACATGTGCTGAGGTTTTACTCTTCTGCCCCTCAAGGGGAAAGAAGTGGAAAGGAGGCATCTCAGGCCACAATCCTTATGTGCAATTTATTGTGCATGTTAAGAAATCACCCAGCTTTGTGTAGTGGGAATTCTCTAAAGTAAAATATATTGCACTGTTTCCAGTTCAAATGAAAGCTCATTATTGTCTGTTTTATTCCATATCTCCTTAGCAAAACATTCCGAGCACACAGCCAAATCTTAAATTGCAAAAGAGATCAGGGGATTGATGTAGGCAAAATGCTTTTAGAATAAAGCAGTGGTTGACTCCCCATCTAAGATCAGTACATGTAGCATTCATTTAAAAAAAAAGCAAAATTACAGTATTAAAGAGACAGAAAAATACCCCAGAGCTGTGGTTTGGAAAAACTGAGGACTCCCACAGAGAACATCATTTCACATCAGATCAGTACGACTTAACAGGGAACACAATGCTGAACATAACCAGAAACATCTGAAAGTGAATCCCATTTCGGCAATAACTGTTCCTAATAGGAAAAGGAGGATTGAGAAAGACAACCCTTATTAACTGGCCTAATGTCTCAATACTGTGGCCTTTTAGTTTTCTGACATCTACCACTGCAGTTCTATTCCACCTTATCTAAAACACTGGGGGTTTTAAGGTGCTGAACTCGTGTTACATAATTTAAGCTGCTGTACTGAATATTCACCTGACCCTACTGCAGTCAGAGTCCAGCAGGCCAGAATTTCCATACACCACAAGGAATGCTGTACAAGACATCTCTGTTCTTAAAGTTTAACACTTTCTATCAGGGTAAATTTGTGTGTAGCAGATAGGCATAGATGGATTGTAGAGGTGATATTTCATGTATATAATATTTTGCTTCTTAGATTTCAGTATCAAATTACTAAACATTACAAAATTGTAATTCGTTTTCACTTATGATAGCAAAAAAATGCTAAGAAAATACCACTTCTTGAATCAGTTTTGATCAAGAAATTTTATTTACGAAGCTCAAAACTATAATGAAAACTTAACTCATTTGAAAAAATATTTTCTTTTTCCCTGACATAAACCTGTACTTTATCATCACTAATACTGGATGTGAAGGGATTTTTTTCTATCACAGAAATGTTGTAAAATCCAGGGTATTATCTAATAATAGAAACATTTTGAAGTGAAAACTGGAAGGGGTTTTTTTGTTTTATTTTGGTTTGGTTGTTGGGGTTTTTTTGGTGTTTGTTTGTTTTTTTCTTTTAATTAAATTTAATCTATTTTTTCTGGTCTTGTCTCAAAAGTTTTAGAATAGAATGAGTCCACGTAGTATAGAGGGGTTAGCTAGAACAGCCCATTAAAGTAATGACACTAAAACAACAGTGCAATATTTTCAACTACTGAAAAGAAGGAAAGGAGTAAAATGTTCCTTTTTTGTAAAAGACAAAAAGAGAAGTTCATTATAGGTATCTGGATGAAAATATTTATACTATGATCTAACTACAGCAAATACATTTTTTAGCCAAATCTTTTTTTTCCCTAGAATCAATTGATGGACATTAAGTCAAATCAGGGGCTAGTCCTGGGGAAGTCCACTGCTATTTTAAAATAACACTAGACTTTTTTTAGCTGCACATTTAGTTCCTCATAACTTGATCTAACTCTTCCAGAGCTTCATTGTGGAAGTTATTTATTTAAAAACTGTATCTCCAACATACATCTACATGTCTGAAACCCAAACAAGAAGTTATTTTATTCATCAGCTGTACATCCTGATGAACCTTGTTCTGTTCAGTAACAAAAATGCAGCAGACACTGTGGTTATTGCTGTTTCATAACTCGTGTATTTCTAGTGAAAAATACTCAATAATATTTTAATTCAGAAAGTATTAATTGCCTTCAGTTGTCTAAAGATATGAGGTCCTACGAAATTTCACTTTGAGAATTATCATGGTGAATATGGCATCTTTGTCTCCATAGCATCAGATAGCTGAGAGTGGATTCCCTGATCTCTAAAACCCATTTTTTTGTTTTGAAATGCTAAATACTGGAGGAATTGTGCCGAGTCTGATTGGTTCTCCAGTTTGTCCTTTGTTAAGTAACTCCTGTTTTGCTATTAGACTCTCATGCTGAGCAGCCAAAGAGGCTCTCAGGGTGTAATGCAACATTGCTCTTTGAATTGCAGAGGGAGATACTGGGAAAATTCCTATTAATCAGCTCCCAAATCAGCACCTTCCTTGTTTCTACTGGTGTGCTTTCCTCTCATCTTGTAATTTATTTTCCTGCAGCCTTATTGTCAATCACTTACCCAGATTGGGATAATACATCAAATACTTCAAAGGACTGCAGGTTTTCAGGCTTTCTATGGATTTTTATTTATATGAAAACTCAAACATGCATCATTGCAAAGGATCAAGTATATCCACAGATAAGTTTTAATGCTTTATTTTTTGTTTTGTTTTCTAGATTGAGCAAAGATTTTCAGGCACATTGTAAAAAATTGTAGATGGTCTCATTACATAATAAAATAAAAATGACAGTGCTGGAACTCTGATCTCTAACCCACTTTGCACCAGGTTGTTTTCAAAATGGAGTTTTTAACCAAAGCCCTTCAGAATGCTTTCAAAATTATGTCTCCTTGAACATATTAGCTCTAGCCGAACCTGTCCACAGACTCTAACTGACTCCTTCTGTCATGTTTTGGAACTACTTTATGCTGCCTGTTTCCTTGGCCTTTGCCAAAATACACCAACCATGACAGAGCTTTCCAAGTACCAAAGTGTACAGCCTGGGAAGCTCTCCCAAGGAACTCTTACCTTGGAAATACCACAAATTCTAACTTCCAGTGCTGGACTTGATCCTGAAATAGTAAATGCTTAACAGTTTGGCCAGGCTCAAATAATACACTCTTAAAACCTGGGAACTCTAAAGCACCAAATTTCAACCTGGTATGTTAACTCCTGATAAAACAACCAACCAACCAACAAAAAATCCCCAAACCAAATACAAAACAGAAAACCTTAAGCAAACAAGCAGTAATTAAAAAAAAAAAAAAAAAAAAAAAAAAAAAAAAAAAAAAAAAAAAAAAAAAAAAAAAAAAAAAAAAAAAAAAAAAAAAAAAAAAAAACAAAAAAAACAACCCAACCAACAAAGCAAAAAAAAAGAAAACCTCAAAAATCTTAACCCTAGTCCAAAGGCTATTCAAAATTCAGAAATCATTGCTACTTCACAGCAGCCATTTCATCAGGTTATTCAGGCAGATGCCAGCCAAAAACCCTTTTCCTTGTTCATATCATATGGCAGCTCAAATCATCCTTCTCTGCCAGATTGAACCTCTAATTCTGCATTTAGAATAAGCTTCTACTTACTGACTCTTCCTGTACAGAGACATGAACATGTGTGTCTGTGGAGGGAGATGGGGGAACTGAAAGAGAGGTGACTTCTTGTGGGGGTGCATTTTTGATTTATGATTGTTCACAAGTTAATGTTATATTGTAAAATGGTTTGTTCCTTGTACCCCTTTCTGTTACTTGCCTTTGGTTTCTCCCTGCCCTCTCTTCAGATTCAGTTCTATGATTGGTTGTTCCTTAGTGACAGTTATATGTCAATCATATGTTATATAACCCCCTGGTTCAGTCCATCACTTGGGGGCCCCTCCCTGCATCTAGAAGATTCCAGGAGAGGCATCAAGTGGTTGGGCAGGATCCAGGCTTCCCCCCTCCCACTTTGTACTGATTGGTTGTTGTACATGTCTGTTATGCTTTGAGCCACTCCCCTGTTGCACCCTATTGGTCCCTGGTTAAACCCGCCCCTGTATTAAGCCCCTCTTTAAAAGCTGCTCCCCTGGGATAGTTTTGGTCTCTCCTGAGGCAGATGTCCTGAGGTGAGGGCTTCACATAGCATCCCAATAAACTCACGTTGACTGAACCTCTCAAGAGTCACTCCTTTCTCCTCCTTGCCATCATCTCGCTAACACTCCTGACCAGCCAAGTCCCACCGGATTGCAGTGGTGCCAGGGCTGGCCGAGCTTGATAAGGCGGGCACTGCTGCAACTTCTGGGATCTTGTCAAGTAGAGAGGATGGGGTGATTTACAAGAAGATGATTATTAAATTTATAATGTCTTTAGGCCATGCTTCAGTTTTGTGCAGGTGGATATGTCGTTAATTCCTATTATCGGGCAGCAGAAAAGGTGCTCCTTAGAAAGGTTAAGGTGAGCCCAGAAAGACTGATGAAAATCACATTCTATATGTCTGGAAGGTCATTTTGGAAAGAGTAACAAGATAACTCTGTCTTGTAATGTTAGAGCTGTAATAAAACACTTTCTGTATCTGAAAATCCACTTTATAAGCCCTGAAGACAGGCACCAAGTTTCCACTAGTGATTCTGAGCTTAAGGCTCAACTGTCCTTGCCTCTTGTTTCATTAGTGCATTCTTTAGCTGGACTGTAAAATAGTCCCTCTTGCCAGAACTGAAACAGGTCACTGAAATTAGTGCAGCTCTCTGATGCTGGGGGTCTTCCCATGTTCCCATGGCTCAGCTTGAGCCAGCAGTGTTGCCATGGAGTGGCCTTTTTTTTTTTTTTTTCCAAATAGAGATTTGTTTTTATCCATTTCCCCTTAAAAGATATGTTTGTGAAATTCAATAAACACCCATTAAAATAATTTGTTATGGTTAGGAAGTAGGCTGATACCAGTTGCCCCCATCTCTGTCCAGTTCTAGTTTTCTTTGCCTTATGTACACATAGTTTTTATGCACCTCTTCAGATACAGCTTCTTTTATTCCCTTAATTTACTGTCAGACCACTGAGCTGTCATGTAAATTACTCTCTTCAACAGGAACTGAATGAGAGATGGAGAAGCTGGGTTTCTACATTCTGTTATCATTGATTTGAATGATCTCTCTCTTCAAAAAACCCTGAAACTAATAGTCCCAATTTATACGCATATATTTATTTCAATAAGGTTCATGGTGAATATTTCAAATCTAACTGGTAGGGAAACTCATTAAAGCAGCCCATGCCATTAGGTTCTACAAAGCATTTCTTGACAGTTTAGAGAGGAATTACAGATAAATACTTAACAATTTGAAACTGGCTGTAGTTTAGTCTAACACTGTTCTGTCCATGGGACTTGGATAGATGCTTTTTGACAAAGTAGTCTCTGTCATGTGGTTCAGGAACTTGTTGCATCAGAATAATGAAGATGTGCCCAGCTGGAAATAAATATATTCATATGGTGAATTTTTCATGGTGATCAGTGTCTGGTTTTTAGTAGAAACTTTGCTGCCATAATAAAGCATACACTTAAACAAAATAAATAATAATAATAATAAATATGATTTAAAAAAAACAAACAAAAAAAAAAAAACAGCAAAAACCTCAGTATTTTTACCCTTTTTAACATAATTTGTTTGTTTAAACAAAACTAATTTCCTCTATTATGTGGAACTTGACATTGACATTGAAGAGAACAGTGAATGGCAAAAAGCCACTGGTTGTTTTGAAATTTAGCTGCATGTACTTATGGAAGTGACCTTTCAGAACTGATAAAAGCCAGTGCTGAGTGCTTTTGAAAATTCCAACAGAAAAGAACACATCTCGTGTACCAATAAATAAATGTCTAGCAACAAAGCTCGAAACATATAAATGATTGTAATGTGAAATATAGAAGCCACAGACTGAATCATTCATATTGCCTGACAGTCTGAACCAAAGACAACTCAAAGATTAATTTGATGTATAAATTCAAGAAGGAGGACACTAAAAAAATATATTTATTTCCCTCTCACCCTCAATTTTTAATGAAAATTCTAAAATTCTAGAGTTCAGAAAAAATACACATAATTATTAAGAGCTAGGAGTTATGATGAAGGTTCTGGATCCCACATGATTTTTGAAAAAATATTTCTGGATTTTTCTTTAATTTTTGGTTATTGGATCTCTGCAAAGAGTTATTTTCTTACTTCATTTCTGGTATCAGAAATTTTGTAACTAATTTTTGACATTTCAAAAATTGAAGTTAAAAATCCTTAATTTAAAAAAATCCCAATTTAATAATAATTAACATTAATACCATGTTTTTTTCATTTTATGTTTCCCAAATAAGTATTTACTTTGAACATACAAAGTACTTACCCATCCTCACTTGGAAATATCTTCTTTCTATTCCTTTCCCCTGCAAACCCAAACATGATAAAACATGACAATTAAATTAGACTTATCCACAATACAGCTTTAGTGGTCAATGCCAAAATATAACTAAATTTTCAAAACTAATCTCTAATTTTGTCTCCTCTTGTATTGAATAATTTAATCTAACTTGATTGCAAAACATTTTACTGACTCCTTCATAAAGAGAAATGCTGAATTAAATTAACTTTGACATTCAAATAGCAAGTCATGCCGTTTTCTGAATGCACTGGCACTAAGAGGTCTGGGAAAGGCCAGGAGGGACTGCATTTGTATGAGAACAGTAAGAAATAGTTTCTACTAATATCTTTATTACAGCAAACAGGGAAGAGAATAGAATATGTTAGAGTCAGTCTATAAGGGAGGAATTGATGCTCTGGGAAATGATGATTTACTGAAGTTAGGGAGAAAGGTATTTGTCAAACCAACAAATTATATTCTGTGCATTAGCCTACTGCACAAAATACAGTAAAAGCTTCCAATTCTGACGTATCTGTGCTTTTGTCAAGCTACAGTAAGCTCAGCAAATATTTGGGGACCATTTCAGTGGAAGGGTAAAGGCAGATGCTTTGTAAAAGCGGTGCGTCAGCAGATTTGCAATTTTGAGCAAAAACTAAGAGGAAAGAACAGATGGAGTGAAAGACTTACAATGGTTTTAGTGCATAAAATGTAATTTATATTTAAACAATTAAACATTTTGAATGGACTTCCTAATTAACTTCCAGTGCAAAGTAACTGCAAGTACTGTAGGAGGAGTTATCAGTAGTTTCCTGTGATTTATGAGCTGTGTATGAAAAGGTAATATTCAGAGAGTGGCTTTGCAATAGCTACATGTGTGTGTGAGGATAACACTGGATACACTTCGAAAGAATGTGTAAAAATGATCTATTAATTCTTGGAGACAGCTCATTGTTCTTGTTGCATAATTTAATTAAACTACATCCAAATATAATGGAAATCTTGCTAATTGGCTCTAGGAACTTGCTGAGCAAGACTTACACCCTATTGTTAACATTTGGATTATTTCCTTTGAATACTTTTCTGAGCATGGGATCTACAGAGCAGCTGCATTGGGTTTCTTTGTGGGTTTCTTCTTGCTAATGTTCAAAGGGCCAAGTGCTGCATCAGGGGTATAGATAATTTACCTCCACAGGTCTCCTCCTTCTTGACGCAGCATTTGCAATAATGTACTTCCACAGTCACAAAATTCAGACAAACCACTGTAAAATAGCATGCCAGATGTTTTATGGTCCTTGTCCACTGCTTCCTTTCTGTGCTGCTTTGGGAGTGTCACCTTTCCTGACTGCTGGTACTGCCTGGATGGCCCAGCTGTCAGATTTCCTGATGTAATAACTTCTAAATTTCTGTGAGACTCCCTGTACTAAACATTTCTGAATATCAGTCTCTTTGCTGCTCCATCTAGTCCTTTTCCCTCTTACTGTTTAACCGATGTGTTTCATCTTGAGACAAAATCCTACTGAATCCTCAATGCTTCAAATGTCACCAGAACCTGATGCTTACAGTCTCAACTTAGTGTCTACAGGCTGTGCATCCTCTCCTCATGGACACCCTACGCAGAGAGGTCAGTTTGAGCTCCCTCCACAAGGGAAAAGTGCTGAATCACACCTGTGAGGATGATGCAGCAGAAACAGACTTTTTTGGGGTGAAGAAGAAGTTATCCTCTCCCCAAGTCAGCTGTGGAAAATTGCAAATGCAAAATCAGCTACATCCTAAGCTCAAACATTTTCCAGGTCATTCACACAGATATAACAGACACTACCTCATTCTTAGAGCTCTTAGGAAGAACTGAGAGAAATTTCAGGCTGGAAAGAGTTAAAAAAATTGATGTGGAGAAAAAGAAAAGGAATGACAAAAAAGGCAATAAAGAATTTCTCTAAATCCTTGTGTGCCCAATGGGATGTAGTCAATGATTAATGTCCTGATATTCTCCTTCCTTCTTTTCCTCTACCCTAGCCTGGAAACCTGTGGTATCGAGGTTTTGTACATGCATAGATGTATGTATAAAAGTGAAACCATTTTACACACACACACACTATAACATTATATAAAATTTTATAATGTGGCATTATAATTTATATTATGATGGTATATTCGTATATGTTTATATTCATATCTTGTATCTAAATTATAACCAAGCTTCAAGGGTGGTGTGCCACAACAAATGTAATGAACACAGGATCAAAGACAAGAAATGAAAATGTATCTCCTTTCAACAACGATAAAATGCAAGTACACATGTATATAGTTCAGGATATCTGGAGATCTGAACAGTGGCTGCATTCCTGTTTCAGCAACAGCCCCTTGTTTTCCTCATGGTCTTGTCTATAACACACAGATATCTTCACCCACACTGCGTATCACACACAGCTCTATGCACATTAAATTAGTAGTCTGAATATTATTCTACTAAGCTGTCAAGGTTACATTCCCACAGTGATTAGCAGTGAGCTTTAATGATGAATACACTTTTACTGATTGGTGTAAACAATGGTGGGGACAGTGGTGTCATTCTGTACTTACACTTTCAAAACATCACTCATCTTTTCCTGCCTGCATTTTTGGTGGTCCTGGTTCCCAGTGCCAGTTCTCGCTGAATAGCCTCCAAGCTGCAGTTACCTGGCAACGAACATTTTATTCAAATAGTCTAATGACAACCACACTCGTGTTGTAGGATCCTGGAGCATTTGACTGGGGAAAAAAATACTGATCTGCGAGAAGATAGATGCACATAAAGTTGCTTGTATTAATATATTTTAGTTAGGACATTGGTCCATTATCAAAATTGGTTCAGAGCAATCAGTACCCTCTTCCATACAATCTGTCCACATTACTGTCATGAGTCCAACCAAGCTGCACACTCCTGAACCTGCCTCATCTCATTATTGCCACTGGCCCCTTGATAAAGGAATGCATTTTGAAATGCTCTAGGCTTCTGATGTTGGGTATCTCTCCTTCAATTTTGTTTTTTTTTTTTTTAATTAGTAGTCATGAGTAATTTTGCTGAAATACACAAATATTTTTCCATAAATAAAAGAACTTTTTAAAAGTGATGATAAAAACATTTGCATTATTCACAATACAATAAGTGTGTGGAATCCTGCACATAATAAAATTCTTAAGAATCAAGTTCTGATTTCTCAAAATCCATCTCAACATCTATATTTACCTTTCCATATATATATTATGAAGTGGTGATGAGAATCCTGATTTTGCATTTGATATGTAGAGTAAAATTCTGATTTTTATGGATTTGTTGATTTGTTACAGGTATCCTTGAGTTCTCCAGGTTTGCAGGAGTCAGTGGAAAATGACTTCCCTACAACTTCTTGTTCAGCCATCGGCTGACAGCAAGAGGTTGTGCTGGAAGCCTTTCCACCAACTGGATTAACATGTTCAGCTTAAAACTTCATGGGGAAAGCAGGAAAACAGATCATAAAGGGCAATTTGTTACTCCCTTAATTGTGTATTCAATTATACAGTCGACTACTACCAGGACAGAAAGCTCTGTGTTTGATTAGGCATTTCTGAGCTGCAGAATCCCTGCCAGAATGCTCTTCCTTTCATTGTGGCATGGAACATCCTGTGGCTTTTTTCAAAGTTGTCTTGTCCACTGATTACAGGTTGATTCATGAAGATAAGACTTCCTTTCTTCTTTTTGTTTGTTTGCTTGTTTTTGTTTGCTGGGGTTTTTGTTTGTTTGTGTTTTTTTTTTTAATAAGTGACATTAAATAACCAGAGTTTCCTGCAGTTAGCACATATAGCTTTCTATTGATTTATGGCTAATTTTTTCCCCTTTTTAACTGCAGATTTTTTTAATTACAACTTTCTCAAAATGTGATAAATACACAATACAGTTGCATCAATTGTCAGACATTTTCAAATATCCAGATGTTCCACTTCTCTTTTTATCATCTTTACCCTAGGTTTCAATAAAATCCTGTACTGATTTTAAGTTTTTGTGCTCTATTTTAAAGACCTTCTACAGTGGACAAAGACTAGTTCTCAGAATTTTTGAATCCATTTTCTCCTTACCTTTCTTAAAGGCAGTACTTACATGGTTATCTAGTTTATAATATAACTATTTTGATGCTATGTCTCTAAGCAGCTTGGGCTGGTGACTCAAGAAAAGTTGTTGCAATCTTATTTGAGATAATCAGTGTTTCTGAGCAATTAGGTTTATAGAAATCTGTGGTGATTTTAAGAGCTTTTAAAAATTGTATTATAATAAAACCTATTGCCTTTAGATAAAAAAATTAGTAGAAAAGGCTTGTGGTTATTCTCCTCTGCCTACACGGCATGAGCAATGAAGTGAGTGTTGATGAGGTATCTAGGGATGAGACACAGGGATTCTTCAGATAAGCACACACTGCTTCCAGAGTTTAGTGCTAGACCATTTTACACAGCTTGAAGGAAAAGAAAGTCTGTCCATTGCACAAGTCACTTAGGAATGCTTTCCACTTCAGTGAAAATTGTTATGTGTGTGAGAAAGAGTAACTTCAAAACACCCCCAAACCCTCCCAAAACAGCAAAAACAAAGTCTAGTTCTGTTAAGTTCTTTGTAGTTAAACAAACGAAATTGCAGTTTTAAATTCTTAGGCTTGGGTTTCTTTGAAGACCGTTCCTGAAATCTGTCCATATTTCTTGATGTACACATTATGGAAGTTCTTATCTGGTACTTTGAATGTTTCAGGCATACAAAATCAATTTTTTTCAATGCTGTAAAGGACAGAACATCAGTTTCCAGTATACTTAAATGCTGTACAGTCCATTGGTAAAATTGCAATAAAGCTAAACATCAAAATAAAACTTACATGAAAGTTAATAAGCTTAGAGTGCAAGATACTTTCAAGCATTTAGAGAAATTGCATTACCAGAAGTCATGATCACTATAAAGCCACTATCCTCATTAAAGACTTTGAGGAGTATCTAAGCTTTTCCAGGCAAGTTTTCTCATTATAATTCTTACAGTGTATGAGAGTAGTTTAAACATTTGCCTTATCACAGAAAAGCAGTGAAAACTTTAAAATGTACACTTGATGCTACCATGGATTTACATGGTACCAGGACATTACTTGGTGTGAAAGCCCAATGTCTTGAATGAGGAAATCAATTGATTTTCTCAGGTTTTTATGCATCCAGAAGTGTCATGGGCAGTTGTTAGAAATTCATCATTTATTTTTTTTTTGTAACCTGATATTTTGTACTGGGTCTGGCTGGGTTGGAATTAACTTCTTTCACATTAATCTATATTGTGTTGGGGTTCGCATTTGTGGCTAAAGCAGTCTTACTAACCTGCCAAAATTCTAGGTTTTGAAGGGACCTAAATGGCCCTCCAGTAGCTGAAGGGAGCCCACAAGAAAGATGGAGAGAGACTTTTTACAAGGGGGCCTTGAGTGAAAGAACAAGGGGGAATGGCTTCAAACTGAGAGGGAGTAGGTTTAGGTCAGATATTAGGATGAAATTCTTTACTGTGAGACTGGTGAGGCCTTGGTACTTGTTTCTGAGAGAGGTTGTGTGTGTTCCTTCCCTGGAAGTGTTCAAGGCCAGGCTGGATGGAGCTCTGCCCAACCTGGGATAGTGGAAGTTGATAAAGGAACAAGAGGAATGTTCTGAAGGAATTAATGATCTTTAAGGTTCCTTGCAACCCAAACCACTCTACTATTCTATAATTTCTGCTACTACTTTGTAGTGCTATGACTTTCTCTTTTTCCCACTCTTCCTCCAGAGTTTTCTAGGAATGGTCAAGTGATTGGGAGGGGACACAGCCCAAAGACACATGCCATAATACTTGACATCATGCACAGCTAAAGGAAAAGGTGGGGCGATGTTCTTGTTTATGATGTTTGTCTGTAAGGTGTGCTGAGGCCATGATTTCCAGGACACGGTTGGTCATCTGCTTGCTGATGTAGAGATGCATGCATCAACACTATTGAGATTGTTAAATTTTCCTGAAGAGAACAAAATTACTTTATTAGCATCTGATGAATAAGTAGGCCTTCCCAGGATGGTCATGGGTCTGGTTACATTTGTCTCTGGGATGCACTGGCAGCATCTCAAAATTTTCCATATTCAGAAGTGGAGGTTTCTGTCTGTTAGTTCAAACCCCTGCCTGATAAATTGGTTTTTACTGCCAAATATTTAAAACCAATCTGTGCTCTGGACCTTGACTTCTTGTTACAATTCTTCGGCCTCTTATTTGATAATAACAGAGGAAACTAAACAAATAAGCAATGTTAAATTTTACCCAAACAAAAGTTGTGGAGCTTTTTCATAAAAGAATCTGTGAGATTGAATTTGTAATAGTAAATGAGTCAGACTAATTGGTGTCAGAAGAAAGTGACATAAGAAAACAGATGATCATGTTATGCTCTGAATAATCAAAATATTTCTATGGCCAAAAGAGAACAAATATATATATATATAAATGTGTAGTTACAGTTTCATTTTAACCCAATGACTGCTTTTACAGTCTAATAGTGAAACTATTACTCAGCTTAATAATAACAATACTCAAAACAAAAATTGATGCAGGAAAAAGACATTAAGAATTTGTTAAATCATTGTACATTTAAACCTATTCACTGCTGCATATAGGTAAAACCTTACAAAAGGAAGGCCTGGTGAAATCATGGCTCAGGCCTTTTACTTCGGCTAAGTAGAAAAGGACTGTGGGATAGTGGCTCAGCTGAATTAGAGGTAGAAAAACAAGTTATATAACCATTATGTGCTCACATCGTGCTGTGTAGTGGTTGGTTGAATTGTTTGTTATGATTAAAAGCCATGTAACTGATAAAGGCCTAACTGCTAAAAGAGGCCTGGGTTTTTGCAGTGAAGGGGCTCTCCTCTGCACCTGCCTGGAGACCCTGCGTTGCTCTGCTTTGTACAACTAACACCTACTGGTTTTCTCTTGTGCTCAGCCTACTCTTCCATGGCCCCCCTGGGCACTGAACCTTCTGTCTTAATCAGGGAGACCAGAGCCAACACACCTGATGCAGGCAGTGGGAAAAGAGGCAACATGAGGAGCAGTCCTTCTGTGCTGGGGAGATGAGGAAGGATGAGGGAGGGAAGAGGCCGCAGTTCCAGAGGAATGAATGGTCTAAAGGTCACTGCAGTGCCTGAAAGAGCAACAGTTATGATTCAGATCAGAAGCATAAGAAATCTAGACTTTTTTGTAATTCAAGTGGAAATTGAAGTCAAAGTTTGTGGTAAAGGCTTGTGGCTGAAGACTAATTCAGAACATGCCCTAAGAGAGCACAAAAATCTTCACACAGTAAAGCCTAATGACATAAAAGGAATGCAAATACAGAAATATAGTTTATTTTGGTTTTCTGATGAACTGAAATCCCATCAAATAGGCTTGCTTTATCTTTGCAGGTATCTCAGAGAAAATATCCAGGGAAAATTTACTCAGGAACAGCTGCTATTATTTTAAATCTGGTTTTATCTAATCTTGAATGAGTCTAAATGGCTTTCCATAAGGTAAATTCGTTTGAATTAAAGTTACCTCATATCTCATATTTCCTCTGGTACAGCAGAGTAAAAAATTGTCTTTTTTTTCTGACATTGAAGCAACATTTCAAAACAAAGCATTATTTACTGAACACTCAAAGGAACAAAGTATTTTGGAATACGGATTAAAAAATGTATTTTGGCTACACCTCTGTAAATTCTTCATGCCAGCTCCATCTATCTGACAGAGAAAAGAAAAATCAGTCAAACAAAAGCAGCAGAAACCCTTGCTGCCCTTTTGTCTTCCTCTCTCTGCAGATTTGTGCCTGTTCATCAGTGTTGTGCATACACAAACTGGGCAGGCTTTTCCTGCTCCTTCAAAACTCTGGTCTAACCTCAAATGGGCAAATTTTTACATCTCTGTTGGTCCCATTCCAACCTGAATGAAACCAGACAAATAAGGTTTACCCACCTGATGATGGAGGCACTATTTTCTTTGCTGGTTTGAGTAGCAACATTACAAAAGATTGACTTGCATTTCCTCTAGACTGTGTCAATTGTAGTATCATTTGTAGTTTTATCTGAAGAAAATAGTTAAATCACTGTACCTATCTCCAAGACATTCTTACTACATACATAAATATAATACAGGCATTTCAGAATTTACCATAATAGATTAAATTTGTTGTTTACTATTGTTTGCCGGTAAAAAAAAAGTACTGTCAAATAATTTAGGGGTTGTGTTATTTTTTTGTCTCCAGCAAGAAAAATACAGCATACCCAGGCCCTTGCACAGAGATAGGCTTGACTATACTTAGCATTTTAAACTTTAACCCAAAATCTTCTCTAGAGGATTTTGGGGTATAAACAAACAACTACACCAAGGCTTGAAAGAGAAGCCTTTTCTATTGCATTTGATCTCTGTCCAACCATTGCTTTAAAATGTAGCATTTTACTGATTATAGATTTACTTGAAACTGTTTGGGGATTATTGCTCAAATAGGATTTTTGATAAATGGCTGTTTTAGTCCCTCTGCAAACTAATTTATCACTGAAATTGGAAGATTTAGAGTTTCCATTTATCTAGACAGGAATGAATTCACCCAGGTCACATCAGTTGCTCTGATGAGAAATATATTTATATACTTCCATTACATTTATATATTTGAGACAGCAAAAAGGTTGAATCAGAACAGATCAGACACAGAATCTTTAGATATTATACAGGTTGATTCAAAATAATTCTCATCTCTTGCACTCTCTGAAGCAGAACTTCTTCCTTTGGGAAACTGACAACTCTACAAAACCACAAACTGCTAGAAACCTCCTTTTTGTCTGAAGTCCTATAGTTTCCTTACTTCCACAAAATATGAAATTTCAGACCTTTGAATGTGAAGCCAAGCAAATATCTAACATCTTCAGTACTGCAACAAAAATATTTTATAAAAATTAAGGCAATGAAAAGTCTCTCAAGTGACTATATCTGTGGAAAACAAGTTTGCTTCCTTAGATATGGGCAGAAACTGGATGATATCTCCCAAATGTGAAGTCAAGCTCTCAGTTTTTATGGCTCTTAATTCTAGAATTCTCATTAGAGGACAGGCAATTCTATTCCTCACTGAAATTATTCACTTTTTAAACTTCTAAACCACTGTACAAGTTTGGCATGTGTGGTCGGCCAGGGGAAAAGTTATTCTTTATTGACAAGGCAGTAAAGAGGAAGGTATGGGGTTTCTAGGTGATTACCCCGAATTAGGCTATTATGTTATATTATCCCAGTTTTCTAAAACAATGCTGTAAAACAGTCCAGTGGTCCTTTCACAGAACTTATCCCATAAATACAGAATGACCATGGGTCTCCAGTATTGAATGTCTCTTCCCTTTCTATGAAATATTGGTCTCCTCTTCTTAGGTGTCCATCCTATTTGGATAGAATCTAGTACATTTCATAAACTCGTAACTAGCTCAGAGAAAAAAACAATACAAAACAAAACAAAAACAAACAAAAAAAACAACAACAACAAAAAAACCCAAACTTGCTTAAAAGAAAGGAAATTAGAAGAAGAAAAAGGAAAAGAAAACACATGAAAAAAGGATCAAATGCCTCTAAACACCAAATCAGGTACTCATGGAAAGCATGGAAAGTAGAAGATCAAACCAAAAACATAATATCAGAAGTTTTGAATGCATGGTGTTGCCTAGATAAGTAATTCTCCTATATTTTTTGATTAAAATTAGTTACTGTGTACATAAGGAATTCCATTTTTAAATCATCTTACTTGTCTTTTCACTGAAGGGCTAACAAAGTTAGAATTCAAAGAGATAGTTTGAAGGCAATATTCCCAAACAAGGTAGGTTATTGTTTGGAACTGTGGCACAGGGGGTTTGTATTGATCCAAGAAGGCAGATTGTAAGGTAGGCATAACTCTGCAGCACTAAACAAATAACCTCAGAGAGAGCTGTATGCTTTAACCAGCCTTAAAATAACTGGAATGATTATTTTTGGAAAGCCTGTTGACTGCAGAAGATGGGCACAACCTGAACACCTTCCTTTAGGCACCTAAAATTAAATGAGAGCAATCTGATCTCAAAAAGGAAAGGCAAGATACAAGGGAGGGTAAAGGGCTCTGTACTCCTCTACATTCTGCCAGGATGTGGAGTTCTGTCAATTTATATACCCTGTTTATAATGAGTCACAAATAATTGACATAAAAAGAAGAAAATAATATTTTAATATTCAGAACAAGATCAGCATAGTAATGTTGCAAAGCCAAAATAGTTCTTTCCTTATGCAGATGAAATGATAAATCTGAAAGAGTTTGCTTTGGCTTTTTCTCCAACACATTGTCAGACTGACAGTTTCCTTTTAAACATACTGATTTTTACCAAAATTTTGTTTTCAAATGAAGAATCTACTATCCTTTTATGACAGAATCACAGAATATTCTGAGTTGGAAGAGAGCCACAGGGATCACTGTGAACAGCTCCTGGCCCTGCACAGGACCATCCCCAAGAGTCACACCATGTGCCTGATGCATTTTCCCAGCGCTTCTTGAATTCTGTCAGTGTTGGTGCTGTGACCACTGCTCTGAGGATTCTGGTTTTCGTTATGATTTCCCATTATCCTTTCTATATTTCCTAGGCAAATGCTTCTGGATGTTTCTGTTTGTTTGGTTTGTTTGGATTTTTATGTTTTATCAGAGTTTTTTGTAATTTATAACTAATTTACAAATATGGAGTATGCTATTAATCAAAGTGTACCATTCTTTCTTCCTCCAATTTCCCTCCCCTAAATTCTGGAATTTATTTTTTAAAAGATTATATAGAGGAAAAGGAATTATCACTATCATTGATTCCTTGTTATACTAAGCATCATTATCCAATATTTAATTTATGCAAGTTTGGGACTAAAGTAAATACAAGACTTCTGTCCAGGAAAATGCAATCTCTTCCTTTGTTCCTTTCTCTCTCCCTTTTTTTTTTTTTTTTTTTTTCCTCATTATCAGCTACATATTAGAATTAATTAAATTTCTATTTTTGTTAAACCGACATTCATGGTTCTCTCTATTGTTACATGGACAGTGAAATTAAATATTAGAATCAACATCTTCGCCATCTCCTTGTGTCTTGCAAATAAAATTCATCTTCAATAAAATCTTTTAGCAAAAGTGATACTCTTGGAATAACTGCAAAGAAGAGTCTAATTAATTAGAATTTTGAAAGAAATATTGTGTGTTAAAAAAGAGAATTTTGAAGAATTTCTGTGGATCCAGGATTTTTCCCTTTAAACTTCTCATGGAGTAACCCTAAGAATTGCTGGGAGTACAATGATGATCATTTTGACAATATTAAGACAAAAAACTACTCATGTTTTTATAAGTTTACAAGCTGTATAACGAGGAAACTCAAAATATCGCTAGAAATATGTTCTTGGGAAGGAAAATTCTTACACATCCCTTGGTTTGGGAAAATAGAGCTTGTGTTTAAGTTTGTGGATCATAAATACTGCAGGGTCAAGTAAAAAGCATAGAAGAAACTGGAACAAAAACCAAGGAAAATTAAATTAAACTAAGCGTTTGCATGAACTACAAACTATATCATGTGAGTTAAGAGAACGTTGCCATAACTAAAAAAGCCAAGAAAAACAAATACATAAGGTTAACATAATTACATATTACAGCCAACTTGACTTCAATATATTTAATAGTAATAACAAAACAAATAACAATAAATAATAATAATAATAAATCAATTTTAAAAATTCTCTTAATTTTTATAATGATGTATTTGTTGTATGACAGGCTGCTTCCAGTAAGTATTTGTTTCACTAAAAAATCCCACTTACAGTTATCAAGCCTTGTTTTGTGCTCTAGAAAAGCCTCCATGAAGCTCCAGCTCATTTGATGTCATAAGCTGCCTATTAGCCCGTGGTATTTGCTTTTGTCCCTTTTGCCTGTTGCACGTAGTTATTTCCTTGCTGTTCTGGTTAAACATTTCTGGTTTTCTGAGTATTTGGGGTTTCTGACTGCAATTAATGCAGCTTCCTACCAAAAAAAAAAACAAAACAAAAAACAAAACAAAACAAAACAAAAAACAAAAAACAAAAACAAAAACAAAAAAACAAAAACAAAACAAAACAAAAAAAAAACCAAAAACCAACAAACCCCAAAAGCTTCACAATTTTTTTGTCTTCCTTTAGTCATGAGACTGTTTTGGGTTTTTTTAAAAAAAAATAAAGTACCAACCATTTAATGATATTAGGTTGGCCCATAATTCAGCCTTTTAGACTTCTGCATTCTATGTTGTTGTAAAATACTCCCCTCTTGATCATCACTTTTAGAATTCAGAAATCCTCTCAAATACAGTGCAATAAAGGTTGTAATTTGGGCATGCAAACGTTTACATTCAGATATTTTTGTCTCTAGCAGGTATCATATGCTAGACAGGGAAACAAAGTCAAGTCAGCTGGAAAAGAGGAATCAAGAGGAATTTATAGAGAAGCCATTACCTGTAGTATTGCAATAACAAATAAAAGAAAAATTCACACAAGCTGAAGAATGGTCTTAAATGGCAAATATAAAAGTATTTTGGGCTTGAGGCACAATATCATTTTTACATCTCTTTTCATCCCTAAAGCATTCAATATTAATGAAAATACATCTTTGTTGATGTCGCAATTATTTCCATGATCCTTACTCATGATCCCTACTCCCTGTCTCTCAAAACTGTATTTTCATTGCTTAGTTTATAATTGTTCTCCTTTTGGTATCCCTTTGTTGCACCAATTTAATTCCATCATTTCCATTGTGCAATATCTCCTAATTGTTCCAGTGTGTTCACATGGGGTCCAGCCCTTTCTCTGTGTCATTGAAAGTTTAAATAGGCACTGTTGCCCCCCAGTTTTCACACAAGAGGTGTGTGATGGCTGTATTCAGAAGTGCTGTTTGTGGTGAGGTTTGTATTCATTTGGAAATGGTTGCAGGTGGTTGCATTCCATCTTATACATATTTTGCCTATCCCTAAATACTGTCTGTAGTCAGGGTCTTATTAGAGAAATGGTGTTTAGCTGCCACACCTATTTTAAATAGGTGTGGCAGCTAAAGGTTGTAATTACATTAACCTTGTAATGAAGGAATGAAATGCTGAGTCTTGCCTAGCTGATGTAATGATGCCTAAGTGAAGTCAAAATTGTAGGTAGGTAGTGTATATCGACTTCCCTGAGCTAAAGTGGCTGAAAAAGAACAGCTCAACTTTCAGCAAGAGATATTCTTGAGATTATATGTATATAATCATACATTTACATAATTACATAGAAACAGAAACATCTGTCCATACCAAGTAAAACACACACCTGTACCCTTGCTTCCCTGCAGGATGTGGCTTCAATGGTAGTTAACTGAAGCTTCCTTACAAATGTTCTCCCTCCAAAAATTGCCCTGAAAGACTCCCAGCTTTCATTTTTCTCTCCAAGTTGAAATTAACTGGAGGTTTAAAGAATCCACAGTTATTGCCATAATGTTTATGTGCATCAGTGATGCTTGAAATGCTGAAGTGATATATTAATGCAGAGAGGAAACTAAACAAGATGTTCAACTTTTATTAAAAGTGCTTGAAGAAATAATAGTTTTGCATCTCAAAGTAATGGCTGAGTAAAGAGACACTGGTTTGAGAACTCCCAGCCATAGACTGTGCTGCCACTAGCAGGGGTCTGCAACTGCCTGACAGGTTTGAATCTAGTCACAAGACACTTATTTGAACTTCACACCTTTAAAAGTAGCACGGAAGTGGTTACTTGTGGAGAAAAGTTGTTGTTTTGCACCATAAAGTGTTCCCTTTAAAATGCCAGTGTTGGTGCCTCGGCTGTACTTTATCTTTGAACATTTTCAAGTGGTTCATTTGGACTGCTCCCACCCTTTCTGGCTGAGTACACCCCTCTCTCTGTGATCAGCCAGCCAACATGCTAATGGAATGTAATTTGCACTGTGCATAATTATCTGGATGGGAGACTCCCGTGCTTGTGTTCTCTAATGGAGAGCTGGATTATGTAGCTTTATTATTCAAAGCAAATGGGAACATGTGTTACATGCTGTGTAACTGAAATGAGTAGGGCCCATAGGTTCAGCCTGATGCTTATAAAGCAGCCTGACACAGTTAACTCTCTTGTAAAATAGGATTTATAATGGAATCATTTAAAGTAGGAACACCAACTTGTCCCCATCTACCAGTAACTATGAAAATGTTGTGGTATGGCAGACTGTTAGAACAGAAAAAAGGCTCAGCAGTATACATTGCAGTATACATTGCAGCACATATCCTTTCATATGCCTAATGCAATAAGGTTTTAATGGTTAAGTCATTGTGTTTATAGTATTTTTGTTAGGGGAAATCTAATAATGTGCCCTAGTTTTTGTTGACATACTTTGTACATATTCCCACAGAATTAATGAGTGTTTTATATAATCAACCTTTGAAGGAGTCTGTTAAAATAAATAGTTGCAAAATGAAAGCAGAGTCAGAATGTTTTTTCTTTTAATAATTTCATTAGATGACATGATGATAATATCTATCTTTATTTGGTGTCCACATACACTCACGGACTAAAGTAAAAGTGATGCTGGAGGAAGAAGTGTTGGTGGAAAAGTGGCCAAAGAAGGAAGGCCTCGTTGGGTTTTGATTTCTGCAAAAATGTATTTTGTTTTATTTATACCTCTACTTTTTCAGAATCATACTCTAATCATGTGCATCTCAAACAAATGCAACTAGTGGTTTGAAGTGACTATCCATGTTGGGTATACCGAAAAAGTACAAATTTAGATTAGAATAGATATAAGGAAGAAAATATTCTGAGGGTGATGAGACCCTGGAACAGGTTGCCCAAATAAGTTGTGGATGCCAAGCCATTGGAGGGGCTCTAAGTCAGGTTGGATGTGGCTTTGAGCAACTTGGTGTAGTGGAAGATGCCCATCTCCAAAGCAGGGGGGTTAGAATTAAACAATTTTTAAGGTCCCTTCCAAACCAAACCAAAATGAAAGAGAGAAAATCAAATCTACAAATGATGGATAGGTAGAGTAAATTTTGGAAATGAGCTGAGTTGGTATAGGAAAAAGATGTTTTAAAATGAATGGAAAAAATATTAGGTAGGAAAATACAAGTGAGAAAAGCACTGGGAAAGAAAAAAAAAAACTTTGAAATTAGTATTTCATAATTTTTTTCCTTTCATTTTAAATATTCTGTATTTTTTCCAAATTTTCAGTAAATAGACAAAATCTGCAAAAGGCATGTTATGCAAACATTATTATTATTATTATACGGTCCAAAGTAAAATGAATTTTTATGTGTCAGGGGAGAGCCAGAACATAACTTACAGGTCACTAGAATGGGCTAAATCTCTCAGCAATGGACACCAAATAACACTCAGCTGCTTGCCTCATGGCCTTTGCTTTTAATTTTAAATATTAATCTCTATCAGAACCCTTTATAAATACCTTTTGTTTGAGAGAATGGTGGTGCCAAAATATGTGCAATCCAATTAAATACTTTTCTTACTTTCACTAGATTGTTAAGGTCTGCTTAAAACAGAATCTAAAAAAAAAAAAAAAAAAAAATGAGTTGGGAAAACTGGTTTGTATGACTGACTATAAATTAGCTTTAAGAGATATGGCAATATAAGAAAGTTTTGGTTTCTAGTTGGCTAACATCAAACTAATGTTTATACCATCATTTTTTATTTTAGTCAATAAGAAAATTGTTATTTTTCTACTTGTTTCAAGAGATGAAGGAAAAAATTTCCCCTCCTCTTGCATTGTGTACAAGTATCTGCAGTGTAAACAATGACTTGACAGGTACACAATTAAACACTGTGAATCATATTGGAACTGCAAATCCTTTTATTAATTATGGAAGATGTCACTGCAAAAGTATTTTATAAATGAATATAATGACATTTTTGGAACTTTCATTACTACTGTTAATTTGAGAGCCTACTATATGAATTTATCGTATAATAGCTGACTCTATCACAAATACAGTATTGAATGCTGAATTTATATCCTGTCTAGGCAGGAATTGTGCCATAATTACATTACAGAATATATATGTTAACCTGGAAGGAGGCAATTTAAATTTATGTTTTAGTTTGTCGTTATTTCTTTCTCAACAATGTCTGTCCTATTCCATAGCATCTCTAAGTTAGCATTTCTTATCTCAAAGTTTGCATACAAATGCAATTATGTAAGCCTTCTATCAATCTTTGAAAATTCTCTACAAATCCATTTCCCACAGTTTGTGAGGAGGTGAAATATCTATTTGTTTATTTTATCAAAGTGTTGTTAGAAATCACATTTTTAGGCATTGTTACAAGTTTTCTGTTTGGTGTTTAACAGGTATAGATAATCCCTTTTGACAAGTACAGGAAAGAGTAGAGCTTTATGTCGCCCTGTTCTTTAGCCTTCTGATGACTATTTACATATTTCTAGTGGAGTCTTTCACTAATGTACCATAAACAAGTAGATTGTTTTCATACCAGTCTGTGATGGACTGGTGAACTGACCACTGGGGTCAGAGAGGTGTTCCTTTCGTCTACCAATCCTTGATCAAATCCCAAATTCTATTTAAGTCCTAAAATGATAATAAACTCTCTCTTTCTCTGCTCACCTCTGAACCTGAGTGGTGTGGTTCCTTTCGTGTCCCTTACCAGTGACAGCTTTAGAGCAAACCATGTTTTTTTCCTGTTAACAGCATTCATATTTTTACACAAAGGTGTTTTTATATGCTATACAATATAATCATATTGATAAATAATCAGTCCCTGCCATTAATCACGTTTCTTCTCAAACACAGAAAATGTGTCTGTGTTTGTTAGCACATGCCTGAAAGAGGATAATGACAGGGAAATACAATAAATGACACTTTAGCTGAGGTGTAGCTACACTCATTCCTGCACAGTTAATGGACCCATCCATGGTATCTGTGATGTGTGATATGGCTTTGCTCTAGAATATGCCCTCATGCTACTACTGAAATTTTGGGTTGAGACATCTAATGATGCAAACTAAGTTTTGCAAGGACTTAAAGGTGCTAATCTGTGCAATAAATTTAATTAAATAAGAAATG
>VXBN01008153.1:748572-767010 GCA_013397395.1 Sinosuthora webbiana | reverse complement strand
TTCCCCTCCTCTTGCATTGTGTACAAGTATCTGCAGTGTAAACAATGACTTGACAGGTACACAATTAAACACTGTGAATCATATTGGAACTGCAAATCCTTTTATTAATTATGGAAGATGTCACTGCAAAAGTATTTTATAAATGAATATAATGACATTTTTGGAACTTTCATTACTACTGTTAATTTGAGAGCCTACTATATGAATTTATCGTATAATAGCTGACTCTATCACAAATACAGTATTGAATGCTGAATTTATATCCTGTCTAGGCAGGAATTGTGCCATAATTACATTACAGAATATATATGTTAACCTGGAAGGAGGCAATTTAAATTTATGTTTTAGTTTGTCGTTATTTCTTTCTCAACAATGTCTGTCCTATTCCATAGCATCTCTAAGTTAGCATTTCTTATCTCAAAGTTTGCATACAAATGCAATTATGTAAGCCTTCTATCAATCTTTGAAAATCCTCTACAAATCCATTTACCACAGTTTGTGAGGAGGTAAAATATCTATTTGTTTATTTTATCAAAGTGTTGTTAGAAATCACATTTTTAGGCATTGTTACAAGTTTTCTGTTTGGTGTTTAACAGGTATAGATAATCCCTTTTGACAAGTACAGGAAAGAGTAGAGCTTTATGTCGCCCTGTTCTTTAGCCTTCTGATGACTATTTACATATTTCTAGTGGAGTCTCTCACGAATGTACCATAAACAAGTAGATTGTTTTCATACCAGTCTGTGATGGACTGGTGAACTGACCACTGGGGTCAGAGAGGTGTTCCTTTCGTCTACCAATCCTTGATCAAATCCCAAATTCTATTTAAGTCCTAAAATGATAATAAACTCTCTCTTTCTCTGCTCACCTCTGAACCTGAGTGGTGTGGTTCCTTTCGTGTCCCTTACCAGTGACAGCTTTAGAGCAAACCATGTTTTTTTCCTGTTAACAGCATTCATATTTTTACACAAAGGTGTTTTTATATGCTATACAATATAATCATATTGATAAATAATCAGTCCCTGCAATTAATCAAACACAGAAAATGTGTCTGTGTTTGTTAGCACATGCACGTCACTGAGCCTGAAAGAGGATAACGACAGGGAAATACAGTAAATGACACTTTAGCTGAGGTGTAGCTACACTCATTCCTGCACAGTTAATGGACCCATCCATGGTATCTGTGATGTGTGATATGGCTTTGCTCTAGAATATGCCCTCATGCTACTACTGAAATTTTGGGTTGAGACATCTAATGATGCAAACTAAGTTTTGCAAGGGCTTAAAGGTGCTAATCTGTGCAATAAATTTAATTAAATAAGAAATGACACATCTTTAACTTTGGTTGAAATCTGGCCTCTATATGACTGCATTTAGTAATTTACTTTGTTCAGATTAGAAATTAATTACACCCTTATTTTCTGTGATATCCTAGCAGCAGAATTCTTCTAACTGCATGCTAATACACTGAGACAATATTGACTCAGGAAGAAGCATGTCATTAGTCAATCCTACAGTGTTACTTACTGCTGCTTCCGTTTGGATTGAGTATATAAAATGATTTTTTTCTAAGATTAGTCACATAAATCTGTTTCTAAGAGGATAACTATTATACAAAATTTTCTGTCAAAGTTTTTATAACCTGAAATTCCCCTTTTTCTGCAACACTTTAAACTACCTCATGTTTTTAAACTGTTTCAGTGTCAAATAAGTGTGGAGACGTCCAGCATTTTGTGAAGTTCAAATAATTTCAGCTGTATAGTTTAATTCCATTAAAAACAGAAAGAGTGCTTGAATAGGACAAGATAGGGTTACAATGAGATCTTGTGGAAACTAGTAGAACATACAATTACAGACTTTCAAAATCCACAGAAGCAAATTGTGGAGTGTAGAGAGCAGGGAGTAATAAAGTAGGAGTTTTGAAAAAAAGGTTTAAGATAGAATATTGTGAATTTCAGTGCCAAGCCCTTCTGCTGATTGCAATTACATGAAGTCTAGATTACCACTACTGAATATGATCTCTTAAATCTGAAAAAATTCTGAGAGTAAACATGCTGTGAATTTGGAGGGTTTGGACCATTTTCTTCAGTCAAAATTGAGACAACATAGTGGAAAAATATGTTTACAATTGAATGTGAAAATGGGTGTAGAGTTTAAAGATTTTATTATATATCTTGTCTGAAGAAAAATGACTGGAGAAAGCAATTTCTTGACTTATCAAACAACTATAATTTGCAATTTATGCCTAAATAGCAGCAAATTGCTTTTAGTCAATATGTAGTTATGCTGTCATTACAATCTGAAAAAAAGCACTACAGATACCATTTCATGAGGTCAGTTTGAATAGTAATAGAAAATATTCCTCTTAAAATGACTTCTAGATACAGAGAGTAACTTCTGCTTATATGTTAATAAACAGGAATCACATTTGTTATTAAATAATATGTGATTAAGTCTGTGCTCCTGGATCTGAAAGCAGATGAGATTTTCCATTCATAAAACCTTTCACTCGTGATGTTACACTTAGAACCTGGACAGCTTTTTTGGCAATCTAATGTAATAGTTAAGATATCCATAATGCTCTAGGTAAGTGCTTTGTCCCTCATTGTAGTCATAAAGGTCTTTTACAAGTGAGTAGAGCAGATTATGGCTAGACTGCGTGTTCTTGTAGCCTCCAAGAAGGTCTATTCCCTTCTGGCCAGGAGCTGCTGTGTTAACTGCAGCTAAGAGGGAGGATTTTTAAGGCCAGCTCTAACATAGTTTGATCCACAGGACCACCATACACTTCATGGGGACATGAAGAGCAAAACCGCTCACAGGAATTCAAGGTCCAAGTACATCTGTGGCATAATAGCATGAACTGTCACACAGTTTACCATTTGATTTGCTTTCCTAATTTCTCTGGAGACAACACTTACATAGAATTAACTTGCGTGATTGCAACAAATCTTTTCTTAGTGGTTGTAGTCACTATAGCACATACATAATACCAGGACTCCCCCAGATCTTGTGCATCACTATATTTCTCTGTAGAAAATATTATCAATCACTTTATCAAGTCACTATTTATTGGGTGTTCCACCTTCATTTTATCACCTTGATACCACAGTACTGTCAGATTGACTTTTAGCAAGAGCTGATATTTGGTGTAAGAAGAACTCTATGTCTATTATCATGGTGACAATAAAAGATCTGGTCTTTGCTAGTTTTGCACCTTTCTTGTCCACCTCAATATTGCCAGTGATTGCAAATTGTGTGGAACCCTTTATGCCACACATGGAGAAGCTCTGCATAATTCTTTTTGTGGTCAGCATGGGACAGAGGTGCCATTTATTTGGTTTTTTGATACCACAGCTTTACTCTCATGCAAAGCAGTGCCTGTCCTGTCAGCATTTATTGATGAAGCTGTTCCTTTCCTCTGATGTTACAGTCTGAGGGGTTCCTTTCCATGAAAATATGTCCCTTCCTGGTTTCTGTGCAAAAACAAACAAACAAACACAAACAAACAAAAAACAAAACAAACAAACAAACAAAAACCCACAACTGTGTCAATTATCATGTCTTCTCCAAAGACAAAAAAAAGCCAAACAAACAAACAAACAAACAAAAACCCACAACTGTGTCAATTATCATGTCTTCTCCGAAGACAAAAAAAAAGCCAAACAAACAAACAAACAAAAACAAAACAAAACAAAAAAAAAAACCAAAAAAAAAAAACCCAAAAAAAAAAAACCCTCCAAAAAACAAACCAACCAACCAACAAACCACCACCACCACCACCAACAAACTAAAAAGGGGCTGGGGCAGGGAAGAAACTGAATTTTGTTTTGTTTTATTTCCTAAACATACAGGTGGATATGAACGGAAAGAGTCACTTGATTTGAAGGCTCAGGGATCTGCACTCTGTTCATCTCAGCTGATCCACCCTGAGGCTGTTGGGTGACAACACTATCACAGTCACTGGTGACAGGCATCATCAACTCCTATGTAATCATTCTAAATATGAACAAATAATGTTTTTCTAAATTCTCTCAGGTTTGTAAAGCATTTTCAGTAACAGAAATAATGTTCATTCTTAATAACATGTTTCAATACGGGAATTTTCTATAGATTGTAATTTTCTTATGCTGGGAAATGGAGATATGAATAAAATGCTATCTATTGAATTAGAAAAAATAATTATGTCAAAATTAGTTGCCCAAGATTTTTTTTATCTCTTCTGTTACATGACATTGAAATTAATTTCTCTTAATATTACAGTTTGTTTTCTGGTAGCACAGAATTTGACTGTTAAAAGGTGTGCAGTATGTCAGTTATTCCCTTCCCTAGTTATTGATCTTTGAAAATTTCTAAGCTTCCTGCTACATACAACAATTACAGAACTGTGCCATATGCTTTATGCATATGCCAGGTATTCTGGAGAAGTTCTCAGTGTTGTGTTCTGCAGATCTCTGCAGAAAGTGCTACTCTGAGACTTGTGGAAATTGTTACAGCTGGAAAAAAAGGTCTTTTAATTCTAAAACAATAATGGAGCTGTGCTAGGCTTCTTCAGGAAAGCCTGACACAGATGTTTGTGCAAAGGAAGCCAGTTATTAATTGACAGAATGAGTCCTGCCCTGCAAGCTGCTCCCAGCATGTGGACCCCATTGCTTTCAGCTGGACTCTGCAAGGGCACAGTGCCTTCCAGCCAGATGGACCACTTTGCAGGGTCAGAGATTAACCTTACCATTTGAGAGAGAAAAAAAATGACACGGGTACTTTGGGCTTCCAGCCTTCAATGCAGCCATCACATCATCTCAATTTTTCACTCCTTATTTTGTATTGTTATCATGAGAAAACTGCCCAGAATTTGGTGGGATTTTATTCAGGACATTAAGAGCCAGATTCTCAAACAGTAAGTGTTCCTATGAGGTGAAATGAAACGTAACTAGCTATCAAATTCTCACTGCAAAATAGAGTGGATTGAGGATTAAAACCTGTATCTCTTTTTTGTGCTGTAAAAAATGGTGTCACAGTGGTTGGATGGTCAATTTAGTGTCTGCTAAGGCTTTTTGTCTAAAAGCAGATTGCATCCTCTATGAACTATGAAGAAAGGCACAGTAGGTAGTCTGAAAATCCCTGAACTGTCAGAAATACTCACTGTAGAATCAAGGCTCTCTTGTTTATTCTGAAGGTTAGGCTAGAACCAGCATGGTGAGATCCTCTCAGCCCAAGCCCTGAGTTCAAGGGAGAGCATGGAAAGAAGTTTTAGCTTTGAGTTCCAGATTAAAAAAAGTAGCGCAGTATTCCATTTACATGTCCACGTCCATATTGCAGTAATCTTTCATTGGTGAGATTCTGGCAACGTGCAAATCACACTGTGCAAATTGAAAATTTTACTCTAAAATATGCAGAAAACAGTAACCAGGAAATCTCAGCCGTTACAAAACAGGTACATTTTCCTTAACAGTGAAAAAAAAAAAAAATCTTAGGAAAAAGGACCTCAAACACACAACACTAAAAAACACCCCAAAACACCCCAGAAAAATAAAAACAATACTTATTAAAAATGCATTCTATTATGATCTGATTTGTATGTGAATTATTTTTGACTTTATATTACTATTTACAATCTGTAAGGTAGAATCTAAAACAGTAGAAAAAATAGACATCACAAAAATGTTGCAGAAAGATAAGGGGAAACAATTAAAGGTATAATATCATTTAACCATAAAGGAAGTATATTAGATCTTTTTACACAGGCTATTCAGGCATTAATTGGTCATCTATGGTCATTTGATCTATTCCAATCAAAAGTAAATTTCTAATTATGACTTTTAATTTTACAAAACTTAAATGATTTTCATCTACCTCTTGAGGCCTTGATATCACTGAATGTCCTAAGGTGACTTTATGATGCTTGTATCCCCAATTGTTTGTTCTGTTCATGCTGGATATTAAATTCTGCATATTTAAAACTGGCTCCAAAAGAGAAAAGGGAGGAAAAAAGCTCACAATTCGTTTTCAGGAATTGCACTTTCTCCCCTGCATACTCTCTCACAGGCTGCAGCTGTGACAGCAGAAGAGAGCCCTCCTTTGCTTTTAGTTAGTTTTTTTTAGATAACTGAAGCAAAAAAAAAGTTTCCCAGACTGTGGCTTTTCTTTTTCTTAGAACTAATTTGCCCTCCTCTGGACTGAAAACCCAGAAAAACACCAGGCGCTCACACCTGTGGCCCACCGGGGCTGGGACACAGCGTTTTCCAGCAGAGGAAAAACTGATAAGAGACTGAGTAAACCAAGCTACACACCACGAAAAGAACTTCCTAAATTTGCTATCTCTTCAGAAGAGGGAGGGGTTTTATTGTTTAATGTTTTTCATTTTTTTGTGCTTGTGAATACTTTGTTTGTTAAATAAACACATTTTTTCCACGATTCTCCAATTTTTTTTTTTTTTTTTTTCTCCAAACCAGTTACGAGAGGAGCTACTTAATTCTGCTCTCTAGAAGGACCCCTTTAGAAGCTTCCTCCCAAATTTGCTCTAAACCAAAACATTCCCATTTTTTAGAATAACCAATAAGCCCTCTCCATCTTTAGAGAAGAATAGAATAATACAGTTTAGGAGGGTCCTCCAAAGACTATATATCCAACTCCTCTGCCTGATGCCTTCATCATGGACAAGGCTGATATCCCCTCTCCCCTCAAGTCTAGTTTAAAGCTCTGTCAATAAACTCCAGCAACATGAACAGAGAAAGGTGAATCCTATATGACACCAGTAGACTTGATGCCTTGTAGACCTTGTCATTATTAAGACCTAAAAATTGTGGTGGTAACACCAGCCACAGGGCCAAATATTAATAGACTGGGTCCAAAAATCTGCGCCTTCCAGTGCCACTGTCTGCAGCTGGAAGATAGAGAAAAAATCACCTGTGCTCCAGATTCCCATCCCAATCATCCCAAGGACTTGAAGTCCTTTTTTATCACACTTGACCACACACTGTAGTTTCATCACTACCTAAATGGAAGAGCAGTGATCGGTAATAGTCCAAGCCTGTGCCAGGCTATGGAGTTTCCTGGTGATATCCTTAGCCCTGGCTCCAGAGAGGCAGAAAACTTCCCTAACAGAAATGTCTGTCTGGATGCTCTGTTTCCCTCAGAAGAAAGTCACATATAACTATAACCTGTCTTTTCTTGCCTTGTGGGGGCAGTTGTGATACAAGGGATGAGTTTTGCTGACTTTGGCAACAACCTCTGCTGCAGAGGCACTGTCATCAATATCATCCATCAGTTGGCCTTCCCCATCCAGATTCCCATTCCTCTAACACAGATGCAGCTGGGAAGGTGAGGTAGGCAAGAAGAGGGTTCACCTGCTGCCCTGAGCATGGACCTGACTTCATTTACTCCATTCCTATAAGCTTCCACCTTCTGCCTGCTGGAGGATGATATTGGATCTCTTTGATATGGATTTTCAGGTGGCTGTCCCTGTTTCTGTTCCAGGGAGAGCAGAATGTGGTTCAGGATCCCTGAGATTTTTTTCTTTTTATTTCCTCTCATAAATCTGCCACCAGAACAAATCCTTACTCTATTTTCTGTGCAAAACAGATACTCTTTTGGGCAAGAAATTGTCCCACCCACCACAGTAACATATATGTTACTCAGTGCTACAAGATTTTATGGGTTTTATTATGTTTGACTATAGCAGCTGGATCTGTATAAAATTTTCCAGCTTTATTACTTCTGCTTCAGCCCAGTTACTGCTTTTATTTATTTCATGAGTAATCTTGATTTGTGTATTTGGTGATTTAATCAGAAAATATAGTGGATAAAAAGGTAAGGAAATAATACACTCTGTCCACTCTACCCCTTTTTTTTAAGCAACATATGAAGCCAAGAGTTTAAAATTTCTTTCCATTGATAATGATTCTGAGGTAGAAATCAGAGATTTCTATTAGTTTGGGCATACAGACATTTTTTTTTAAAGTCAGAAATCTAGAAATCAAAATTAGTAATTCTTAAGGTGTAAAATTACTGCTCTTTCTCTGTAAGATTGACTTCCATGACTTCCTAACCTTATTGGCAGAAGATACCTTCCAGACTTTAAGGATTCTATTATGTGACAAAACTTTTCACATGAACTTTCAGGAAACCTAAACACTGCATAGGACTTTATTCAGTGGAGGTAATAGTGGTAGTTGGACAAGATACCAATAACATAAAGTGCCCAGGGATGATCATAATTATGATGCACACTAAGATTATAGGTTGTCTCAGCATTTTGCTGTGATTTCTTGCAGGTATTTGTGCTGACTCTGGCTGGGATAATGATAATTTTTTTTCACAGGATCCTGTATCATGCTGTGATTTAGACTTGTGGCTAGAACAGTGTTGGTTAACACTGATGTTTTGATTGTTGCTGAGCATCATTTGCACAGGCTTTAGGCACTCCTGAACCAGCATCTGTGCAGGTGTTTAGCTGCTGGTCCAGATCAGCCCAGAAAAATTGTCTTTGTTAACAATCACTGAATTCAAATTGGAAGGAATCCCAAGAGGTAATCTTGCCCAGCCTCTGCACAAAGCAGAGCTGGGTCAGGGATCAAATCAAGTAATTCAGGGCTTTGTTCAGATGGTTCATAAAATTTCCAAGGATGGAGACTGCACAGCCTCTCTGGGAACCTGTTTCTCTGACTGACTGTTTTCAAAGGGAAAAGGGGATTTGTGGTCTTTTTTGTTTGTTTGTTTTGGGTTTTTTTGTGGTTTTTTGTTTGTTTGTTTGTTTGTTTTTGGTTTTGTTTTTTGTTTCTGTTTTTGGTTTTTTTAGGGTTTTTTTTGTTTGTTTTTTTTTTTGGTGTCCAGATGGAATATCTTTTTCTCAGTTCATGCCAATTGTCTCTGGTCAGCATGATACATTACTCAGTGAAGACTCTGGTGAAAACTCTGTCTTCTCAATAACCACCCCACAGGCAGCTGTTTGGTGCCCCTAAACTACATCTTATCCGGGTTGAAAAAGCTCATATCCCACAGCCTCCTAGTGCATTCCTTATCCCCTGACCAGCTTGGTGATCCTCCACTGAACTCACTCAAGTTTGCCAGTGTCTCTCTTGTAGTGGGGAGGTCTGAACTGGACAGTGGTCTGTGCAAAGAAGAAAAATCATTCAAAAACCAAAAGAGAGTGTACACCATTTTTTCCTCTAAGTCACTGACACAGATGTTAAATAAGATATGTTCCGCTGTATATCTTGAAGAAAATCCACAGGTTTCTGGCCTTGAGCCAGAGGAATCATGAAGCATTATTCTTTGAGACTGACTAAAAGACCCAGCTTGTTTCATGTCCATCCAGACCATCACCTGCCTAGACCACAGTATGCCATGCTGGTCACAATAAGGATGCTCTAAGAGACCACGTGAAAAGTCTGCTTAAGTAAAGACAGGCAACACCCACGGCCCTCCCCTCACCCACAGCTACTTCATCTTTGAAAGCAAACAGGTAAGTCCAGTATCCTCTACCCCTGAAGAAAAAAACACAAACCACAAAATAGAAGTTCAAGATTTTCTTTTGACATATTCATGACTTTCCTTGTTGCCAGCTCCCATGACTATATTATTCAATTGAAAGTAAATATCAGGAATTCACTTTATGTTTCCTAAAAAAACTGGTTTGACTACAGTGAGCTAGGGCCAGATATACCTTAATCTTGTTATGTTATGTTACTTAGGCAAATATTTCCCACATTTTAAGCAATATATACAGCTTCAGTTGCAATACCAGATTATTAATGATTATGAATCACATGTGATACACAACAGGGGCTTTGGACTCTGTCTTTTCATTATGTATTGCATTATATATGTATTGTATTATATATGTATTATGTTTGCCATAATAAGCCCTGGGAAATTAGTACTTCACTGAGATTTTCTACAGCTTTAACCTTTGAGATAAAGTTGCTATGTAATTACTAAAAGAAAAAAAAGTCCTGCATTAAATTCCTTTTGAATTAATTTTTGTTTCTGAAGAAAAAGTGAAATAATAAATTGATTTTTTCTTCTTCAAAGTTAGACAATATGTGGAGAGATTTTTCTAGCATTATTCATTTACTCTAAGACTTTACATGAAAACTGTGTCAGAAGTTTAGCATTATTTTCTTTTTCAGCAGAAAGCTGTCATGTCATGCTAAAATCTTTCTTGATACCTATTTCCCTTCATCCAATATTTGTCCTTGAGGTACTAATGAAGGGAGTTATGAGGGCTTTTTTATGTAGTAAAAAGCCTCACTGTAAGTGCTCCTCACTTTGTTGCATCTTTTTGAACTTGAAGCTGGCTGAAAAGGTTTCATTGGGCCATTGTGGTTCTTTGGCAATTTTAATTGCAGAAAAGACACTGTAAAGTGCATGTGCCTAACTCAAAGCTGCCCAAGAAGCAGCCTAAGCCACTGCCTACATCTGAATCAGTTAATTTTATTGTTACATTAAAAAGCCATTACTTGATGCATCAAATTCTTCACTTCAAGAGTACTTTATTATATGGCACATTTAAGGAATTTCTTTTTTGATTGTTCATTCACAAAAGATATTGAGGGTAGGTGATTTTGTAGAATTTCTTTAAACTCAGCCACTTTTTATTAGTTGATTTAACCAGAAAGTACCCCTAGGCCATGGCAATATTTAGGTTTCAGCCCACATTGCAGTCATTGACATTTAAGTCTTGTTCCCATCACTGAAGTAATCAGCTATTGTGTACTGTTTAAGTTTTTGACAGAGGTGGATGATGAGTCATCAACTGCACTATCAAACATGGATTTCCCCAAGCATTTAGATATTTCAAACTTTTATTTTACTACTTCAGGTTGTTAGTCAGAATCTGTCCATTGGGGACCATAGATTTAAGCCATGTCTTTACTTCTCGCTTCAGGTTCTTTCATGCCCTTCTGCCTACCCTCTAAACCAGATGTATTTAGAATGCCCAAAGACAGATATATTTAGGATGCTTTTTTCTCTCCAGCTCTGCTAGCAGAGTATAGAGCTCAGCATCCTGCTGATACTCAGCCTCAGAACCTCAGCTACATCATATCTACGCAGGTGATATGTAGATGTATCAGGTCTGACTCCCATTATATAAAACTCAGTTTCAATATAGTCTAGGGTTTGGTTCCTCTCTTCATTGCAAACTGCAGCTTCAATATCCAAACCTCCAGCCACAGTAAAATGATTGTTTTTTAAACTGTGTTTGCTTTTCTGAGGGCAGTGTTGTTTGGGTTTTTTTTTGTTTTGGTTTGTTTTGTTTTTGTTGGTTTTTTTTGTTTGTTTGGTTGGGTTTTTGTTTTGTTTTGTTTTGTTTTTTTGTTTTTTTGTTTTTTGTTTTTTTTTTCTTTTGTTTTTTTTGTTTTTTTTCTAATATTCAGGTTTTGCAAGAGAACATAAGATGAATTTGAGGACCCCAAATTAAAAAGATACTACGAACCTGTTCTTGTGTAAACAAGGTAACGAGAAAATCAAACCATTTTTTAGATAGTAAAAATAATAAACCAGTTGCATTTACATGTCACTCTATATTCAAGTCAGGAATATTTTTTCAGCAAAATATGGTCTGCAAAATTATTTAAACATTTTCTGACCAGCCTGTATTTGTGCTTGGGATTGACCATACCCTTGAATTTGTTGAACATCATGAGTTTTACATAGCCCAACCTTTTAAGATTTTCCATGTCCCTCTGGATACCATCCCTTCTTTCCAGCATGTTGACTGCACCACGCATTTCCCTGTTGCTGACAAAGCTGTTAAACATCACCAGTCCCAATACCAATCCCTGGGGAATGCCACCTGTCACTGGTCTCCACTTGGACACCGAGCCATTCACTGCAACTCTCCACCCAATTATTTGTCCACTGAGTGATCCATCCACAAAATCCATGTCTGTCTAATTTAGAGACAAGGATATTCTGCAGGACAACGTCACCTGCATTTCACAATATCAGCTGGTCTTTCCTTATCCACCAGTACTGCATCCCTTTAACACTGTGGTCCTGTTACAACCCTCAATGTCTTTTAACAAAAGCAGAATGCATTTATAAAATTCTGTAATATTTGTTCTTTCTTCTTGGTTTAAGATGGTTCAAATATGTCCATATATATATAAATATTAATATTTTAAAAATCCCCAACAAATACCAGCGCTTTATTGCAGTGCATTTTAAAATGGACTGCACTAATTGGCATTTAAAATTTAAATGGTACAAAAAAGGAGAAACTGTGTACTAATGTACTTCGTTCATTTGCTAGAAACTGAAGTCATTCTAAGATATTGAGGTGACAAGCAGCTACAGTATCTTATCTTTCTTGTGTTAGAAAATAGAAAATCTTCAGAGTAGAAATGAGCCATTGATTTACTGATGTAGCTGTAGCATAAAAATGAAATATAACACATATCAGGATCACAGACAGAAAGAATGAAGGAAAGCAATGAAAATAGATTAAGAGGCTGAGTGGGATTCATTTTTGGAGCAAATAAGCGGGATACATAGTCTTCAGGCAGAGCATGAAAATATTTGATCAATCACTTCATGTTAGAGAACAGAGAAAGACATAGGTATGGGGATAGGTATGATTTCATTATAAACACATTTGTTTCTACTAAGCAGTATCCACACAGCTGAAAGAAAGAAACTAAGTGAAGAAAAACTGAAACCAAAACAATGAGCCTAAAAAAAGTCATGTAAAATGAATTAGGCTATTAATCAGCATCCTTTTTCTTGGTTAATTAATATTTTTAATCAATATTGGTAAAATATTTTAAGTTTTGTTTCTGCAAACTTAGCCAACTTTTGTCTTTTGTTTTCATAACCAACTTTATCCCCAGTATTCAAAAGCGAGGAGGCTATTTTTTTAAGCAATACCTAAATCTTTCATTCAGTCTTAGCAGGCACATTCTTATCAGTAAAGGGAGACAAAAAATTCAGTTTATTTAATTCTACATAGTTTACTTTGTTTCACAAGGTGAGGAATGTGTGGTAGTCCTACAGTTCTCTTACTGTAGAACCAACACTAAATTATGCACATGGTTATAGGAAATTTTTCATATGGGTAATTAACACATGACTCATAGAAGTCCTTGGACACTGGCTTCCTTCCATTTCAAATGTTAAAAGCCTAGAAGTAACTAACAGTTGATGATATGCAGTCACAAGGCCAATTTAAAATTGAGATTTATTACTGATAAGAATATGATATTGGAGGAAAAAGAAGAATGAAAATTGCTGCTGAATTCTTTAGAGAAAAAACGTGCATGTCTGTATTTCTCTTATCTAAGTGATTAATGGAAATAAATTATAAAATTTAACAAAATATATATATTATTTAAATTACCTTCAAAGTTGACTAGATTTTGTTTCTACATAAGAAAATGAAAGCAACAAAAAAAGCAAAGCAAAAAAGTTCCTCCTCCCTCCCCCCCACCCCCAAGATTTTCCACTGATTTTTAGTAAATGCAGATTTTTTCCCCAGCAGTTTTCCTAAAATCAAGATCTAAGGAATTCTTTGTATAAAAAGAAACATAAAGGCATCCATTTCTCCAAAGGAAAAAATACTTTTTTTTCAGTGACTTGGAAACTGAAAAATAATGGGGAACTTGATTAACAAATTGACATATATTATGGCATGGTACTGCATGTAAGAAATGCCTGTGTTTAATATTTAGGGTAGTCACTTTCACTGTCACAGCATGCTAAAAAAAAAAAAAAAAAAAAAAAAAAAAAAAAAAAGGGAAAATGAAGAAAATAAGTTGTTTTCCTTATTTTAGAAGTTCTGGGGTTTTTTTTGAGGGGGGGCGGTGGGGTTTGTTGTTTTTTGGTCGGTTGGTTGGTTTTTTTTGGCTACTATTTATAAAAAGCTTTACAGCCATCAGTAAAGAAAAAAGAAACAAACCATTTTGAATGGTGATGCCCAAAAACAGGACATTGCAAATACTTGAAGCAAATTCCTAAACATCCTCAGGGAAGATAAAATTGAAAACAAATATCTACTGGGTGTGAGGGGAAGAGATGGTATCTTATCCTTCCTCTTAAAGGTGTACATTAAGAGGATTGCTTAATTGTATCAAAGAATGACTTATTTCTGCACACAAAACTCTCCAAACCCGAAGGAAACCATCTTTTAAGATGGCTAACTGAAGCCATGGATATTTACCCCTCTTCCCATCCCATGACCTTCAAGGAGCTTACAGCCTTCAGGCATTTTTATATACAAAGTATTCAAGATAAATCTACCCACTGTTTTTAGGATTTAAGTTTGTCAAACAGAAATCTACAAAAGGACTACCAGAATACCTCCATACCTTTCTGAAAGGAAATATTTGCAACAAAAATGAGATAGAGATGGGAAGTTTGATTTTTAACTGTTTAACATGCCTTTGGACAGGGAAAGGTCCCTTATATGCAGTCAAATGTTAGTAGAACACTTCCGATAAATCTTCTGAGGAGCTGAAAACAATTCCCCCTGAAACTCTGGAAATTGTGCCTCTTCATCACCACTGAAGTGCTGCCTTCTGGAAGGGCTGAGTAATTAAGAAAGTGCTTGCCAGTTCAGCACAGTGTGGCAGCAGCTGTCTGCTCACTCAGGTGAGAGAATTGAATTCTGGAGAGCTCTTGATTCAGTTTTTCTGGCTTGCTCTTAGAAGGGAAGGTCTGTGCTTCATGATCTTCTCCATCACTACCCCACGCAAAGCTTCCCCCCAGAGAGTTCTGTTCACCTTTTCCTTCTTTGCTACAGACATTAGGTTGGTGGGATATTGCAAAGTTTCAAATTGAAGGAGTTAAAAGGGATCGAAGCAAGCCACTGGTTATCTTCTAATAGCTTAGAAACAAAATAGCTATTTTAGACCCTCTTGCTGGACTTATTTTAATAAACTAAACAGAATATTTTCTTATTGCCAAATATCTAAGCAAGCAAAAGAAAGAAACATGGAAAGTGAGGGCAGTGAGGCATAAGTCTGTATGAAAGAGAATATATTCAGTTGCTAGCAGCAAGACATTTCATTTCAGCTTTGTAGGAGATTTTTAGCATGCAGAAAACATGAATTTAAAAGCTAGTTTCTGACTGGGGAGGGAATTCTATTGAAATTTGAACCCTTGCAGACATTTATAAACTCAGACATTAGAACTGAAAAAAGCATGTTAGCATGAAATTGCCTGCAGGACATTGAAGTCAAATACCCAGTTTCCTATCTTTCTTTCTCTATACTATTTTGATTTTCTCTTTTGTTTTGTAACACTCTCTGATTCTGTCCTTTCTGTTTTACTTCTATTTATCCTTGTGAAGCATATTTGTAATCACTTTAATCTCAACCTCAGATCCCTTCATTTCCACTGAAGGAAGTCAGTGTCATCACTAGAGTTAATGCTTAGAGAATAAAAATAATATATATATATAAATTAGAAAAAGGAATTAATTCTGCTTCCCAGTTATTTTCTATTATATTGTAATATTGTTACAACACTTTGTGGTACTGGAAGCCTCAAGCAGCACATGATTTACATTGTAGTGTAAATTTTACTTTTCCATACCACAACTGTATATTCCACATTTACCTCCAAACTACTGTTCTGTGAATTATATTGTTGGTGACATAATGTTTAAGTGATGTTTTTACTTTAGTATCCCTAACATTTCCCTGTATATGAGGCAAGCAGTACATCTTCAATGATGGTGAGGAATGTAATCAGTTTTTCTTGATATGATCACTATCCAAAATGATTTCCAGTCAACATGAAAAAGTGATTAAGAGATATTTTTTTTTTAATTTTTATTTTTTTTATTTTTACATTTGAATCGGCCATCAGCCCCTGCCTTTTGTCTTGTTCAGATTTGGTGCCTTAATGAAGAACCATTTTCTTTATCAATAAACCATAGCTTGAATTTTTATCTGGAAAAAAATGAGATTGCAGTTCACATAAACTTTATCCTAGAGAATGGAAGAGCTTTCCTGCTTGTGTTTGCTTGTAGGCTTGCCTGCTTCTTAACTGCTGTGTTTGCCTGGTTTCTGCTCCCTTTTTCTATGACTGTTGTTGCAGCTGTGGAAGTGGAAGCAGCTTTTTCCTACTAGTTTGCTAAATATTATTGCTATTAATGTTGACCATGATCATTTAGTGAAAGGGCTAGTAATTAAACTTTAAAAGCCATTCCCAAAGCATCATTCTCATCATTAAAAGTTTCCCAGGAAAACATCTTTCTATATCTTATTGCTTTTACATTGCTTGCCCAAAGAAGCATAAAATGACTGCATGCAATGTCTTGCAAAAAAACTAGCAATTTTCCTCTTCCATCTGCTTCCTTCCTCATTATATGTCCATTTCTGTCTTTTATTTCTGCCTTTTCCCTCTATGTTCATATTTTCCTTCGATCATCTATTCCTTCTCTTTTCTATTTTAAAAAAGAAAAAGAACAGGACAGAGAGGAATGAAGTTGTCAGAAGCAAATGGATTTTGTGAAATAGCTGTTTTACAGTTCAGCAATGTTAAACAGAGACTGACTGTGTTGTACAGGAAAATTTAAGAACATCATTAATCCAAAATAGCTGGTTTTGACTAAAGGGTATTGTGTAATAATGTTCAGTACCTAAAATCCATTAGGTTTCTTTCTACTTTCATTGCTCCAGTACAATCATATTTCTCACTTATCACAACTTTTTCATTGAAAACTTTCTTCATGGTTCAGAGATATCCAGCTAAGGGTCAAGAAAATTTTTGAAAACATCCTGAGAGAGTCAGTTCAAAAACCATTTTGAAACAAAAGAATGGAAACTGCTGTGGTAATAAAGGTAAAGAACATTTAGGAAAGGTTTTCCCTGCATGAGGGAGTTTGGTACTGCATATTTTTATAAGGGTTTAAAGTGAAAAACCCTAATTTTTTTTCACTTCTGCGTGGAGAAGAGCTGATTAGTTAACAATTAATTCCGAAGCCCTTTTTGGCCCAGGAGAACACTATGTATTTGTGGGTTTCAGATGGATAATGTTACTGCAATAACAACTATTTTAAAAATGTTAAGTATATTCCGTCTAAAAACCTAACGAAATGGGACACATACCAAAGAAAAAATTGAGAAATGAGGGAGTTTTAGGTATGATTTTACTTAAAAACATTTGGTTTGGCCCTTTATTTAAATTGTATTCTAAAATTGTCAAGATGCAATGCTTGAAGTTTTAATTTGTTTATTTCTTTCTTCTTCTAGCTTTGGATCCATGTGGCATTTTGGAAATTAGTGAAAGCATATTTTTGAGCCAAGATTGACTTTTAAGGGTTTTTTTCTTTTTAAATAACATTTTTTTAAAAAATTATGATTTATTTAGCTAAGATCGAGCCCTTATTTTTGCCTATGAATACCCTTGCAGCAAATTAACTGAAGAAACAAGCTTTTTTTAAAAGAAAATCAACATAACAGCAATTTCTGGTGCATCAGTTTCTAAAGTTAAGAGGTTGATAGAAGAACATACAATCTTGGTTTCTTTTTTAAAAGTGGGTTTGGAATTATTCTGTTATTTGTTTTCTAAGTAGGTCTTTAAGATGTTTTACAAGCTCATGAAAGGCTGACAAAACAGTGTGGAAAGGATTCCCCTAATCACTTTTGATGAATGCTTGTTTTCATACCTATTAACTGAGCAATAAATGGGAGCTTGTTCTCTTGCACAGTCGTTGCTGGGGGCTTGAAGGAGCTTGTTCTCTATATCGTTAACTACCATTGAATCAATTATATACAATTCCTGTTCCAAAATTCCCCTTGAACTAGCAGAAGACTATTTGTGTCTCAATCATCATGTTCATTGAGTTGCCCTTTGGGTAATTTCGCCACGTAAGTATCAGTTTAGAATCAGTTCCTTTGATTCTGTTTTGAAAGGTTTCAGGAGAAGGGAAACACACACTTAGTGCCACTTAGCTCTAGGCAACGATGTCACAACTTATGTGGGAACCAATTACAGCTAATTACGGTTTGACTAACCTTCTGTGCCATTAAAATTCTTGGAGACTCTACCCAGCTCCTGCTCTATACTAATTCTTTTTCTAATAATGTATGTGGTTTGAGAGAGTTTGCTGTTTTGATTTGGTTTGTGGTTTTTTTGTTTTTTGGTTTTTTTTTTTTTTTTTTTTTTTACTTGGAATATCATATCAACCAGAAGAAAACAGAGATTTAGGAAGTGAAGGAGAATCCAGCAGGAGTCAAGTAGTTTCAGCAGTTTTAAAGCATTCAAATTCAACATTTACTTCAGTATTTGATTTTCTTTAAGTGACAATCAAAACCCACAGAAATAAAACCTTCAACACTGTGAAAAGGTTCTGGAGTTGCCTTGGAGCAACTCTGATCACTTCTGGGATACTGAACATAGCACAGCCATGGTTCCCCAGCAACTAATTGGAAATAATTTTCTTCCAGGAAAAGGAAAAAAGAAAAAAAAAAAAAAAAAGTGAACACATTCCAGG
>VXBN01008153.1:646416-748283 GCA_013397395.1 Sinosuthora webbiana | reverse complement strand
GAGAGAACGAGGGAGAGAGAACGAGGGAGGGAGGGAGGGAGGGAGGGAAGGAAGGAAGGAAATGAGGAAGGAAAGGAGGAAGGAAGGAAGGAAGGAAATGAGGCAATATTAGGAAACCATGTCATCATGATAAGGCCATAATAAAACAAATAATGATAAGAAATTATTTAATCTTATTTATGAGTATTTGAATTCCCTCAAGAACTAGGCAGACACATAAAATCAAAATACTAGGTTTATGATGCAGAGTATTAGTACAAACCTATAGGACAAAAATCAGTTTGCTCAAATCCCAAAGAAAGATATATGTGGAAAGAAATATGAAATATTTTTTTGTTGGATAAACCCTACGTAATATTAGCTATCAGAGATAAAAAAGTCTGATGAGAGCTAGATGGAAAATCAGCTCTGCTCACATTTCTTATGAAGAGACATTTATCCTTTTCTCCTAACTGCAGAGATGACCAAAAACTATAGATGAAACAGATTTATGTTTGAAGTATCTATGAATACCATAAATTAGGTCTTATTAAAAGCATTGTCTATAATTATTTAACTAATAAAAGAAAGGCTTTTAAAAGGAAGACAACGGGAATCCTCTCCTGCTCAGTGATGACTGCTGTTGATCCCAAGGAGACAGAACTGATTAAAGCCTCTTTTGCTTCCAGGTTCGTTGTCATCAGACACTTAAATAATACATTGCAATGACACAGACTAAGATTTTTTTTCTTTCAATAGAAGTAGAGTGTATTAAAGAGTAGGTAAGACATATGTTTTCAAGTTGGCTGGGTGTGATGAAATTCCTATATCACAGTCTGAGGATTGGCTGGAGTAATCCCAGAACCACTTGCAATTGTCTTTAAGAACTTACAGAAAATAGTCAAAGCCAGAGGTGTAAAGTAAGTACCCAGTATTAAAGTGGGAGGGTAAGAAGAGGAAAAAAAGGACAAAAATGGAAACTATTGTCCCATTAGCTTCATTTCTATTAGCAGAAAAATGCTGGAATAATCCAAGTGCTCTGTAACCAACTTGAAGATAACCAGGAGATCAATGTAGTCCGGTATGGATTTGTTATGATACAAGCTTCTGAAGAAACTGTTTTTACAGCAGGGAAATTGGCCTTGGGGTTGCAGAGAATTTGTAAATTCTTAGGCATTGCTAAACTTCAGACATTTTCTCAGGTAACATGCTAAGGAAACATAGTCAAGACACAACGTCTGCTAAATGCCCTACTGATTAGAAAAATTATCATTAAATAGTGATTATTTTTTCACTGTAAAATAAAAGTCGGTTTGAGTGCAGTTCTATACTGATTTAAATTTTTATTTTTATTTTTTTGTAATTTTGATAAAGTGAAGACTAGGCATGAAATTTACAATTTCCAACAGGCTGGGAGCATTTACAAGCATGACAGAGGCCAGGCTTAGAATCTAACATGATCACAGCCAATTGAAGAAACAATTTGGAGAGCAAAAATGCACTTCAATAGGACAAATTACAAACTCCACACTCAGCAGAAATAATCAACTGCCATAAATACAAGACAGGAAACAGATGATTAGTCATCATTGGTGCTGAAAAGAACCCAGGTATTTAATGGGCCACAAACTGAACGTGAATCAACAGTGTCGCACAATTACCATAAAGAAAAATACATTTTGGAATACATAGACTGGATTGATGTCCATGAGGTTGGTGACATGCTGTTGGATTCTATTCAGCACCAGTTTGAACTCTGTCAAGAGGAATTTGCCACAGCTCATAAGGGATGTGACCCAGATGAATGGGGTTCACCAAGGAATAATGACCCTTATTAGACCTGTGAAGAACTGACATAGGAAGACAGGTTAAAGAGGAGATATGAGAGAGAGATAAAGAGAGAACATGTACTAATAATTAAATGTATAATAAAAGTGTTGTAAAAATAGAGTGGAAAGAAAATCTTTCCTTGGTAAGGACCAGGTAGATCCTTTTGGGTAGATCAGCTTGTGTGAGAATCACATCTAGAGCTATTTTGTTTACATTACTAATGCAAGTTTTCTACAGTGCTAAAGCACAGGAATGTATTTTGAGGAAGGTTATAGAAATGCCATTATTCAAAGCTGAAGAAGTAACTGTCAGGATTGCAGAATTATAGTTGATCTTCCATTTCAATAACAGGTGATTCCTTATGTTGAAGTATTTCCTTTAATTTCAGTTATGCGGCTTGAAAGAGTCTCAATTTATTTCTATGCTTGCTTTCTGCTGATCCAAGGGCATATCTTCATTGCCTTATCATTTGTTTTTGTGGTTTATTTGGAGAATTCTTTATGATATACTTAGTAAAATTTTTCAAAGATAATTGTCCCTTTTATTCAAAAGCTATATAGCTAAGATATTTTTAATGGTTTTATCAAAATGAATGAAGGAAACAAACTGATATATGTTAGCCATGGTATTTTTAAATTTTCTTTTCAGAGTATACATTAGAGAAGTTTGAAAATGACTATGCTGTACTTTAAATACATACCTTTATGTATTTTAATGTCTGGTCTTAATGCTTCAATTCATTAGTTACAACTGGTGAATAATAAAATAGAACTATACTGTTTGAAACTTATCATGAATTTCAGAGGTACATAGAGATAATAGTTCATTATATTTGGCCTCATAATGTTTAATAAACCTCTACTTTTGATGTCAGATTTTTGCATGCAGATTTTTTATTAATCTGTAAAATTCTGTTTCCGGCTCTGCAAGTAATTAAAATTCCTGTAGAAGAAGGTATATCCACTATAATAAAAGACTTTTTTAATGGAAGCCTGGTATATACCTCCTTCATTAGGAAAGGGAAAAAAAAAAAAGTGTCTGTGTTACTGGCAATAACTCTTTTGATGTATGAATTTAATAAAGAGGCAGAAGACATTCAATATAACCAAGAAAGAAGGTATATAGCAAAATCATCCATGACTGGAATAGGTTTGAGGTGTTCTTCACAACTCTCAGCAATAAGACACAATTCTCAAGGCTTAATAAGCATCTATTCTCAAGGCTTAATAAGCATCTTTCACTGTTAAACTACAACAGTTGGCAAAATGGAGTGTAAAGCCATCATTCTTTTTTTATAAACGGAAAAAGTGTGAAAAGGATGGCCTGAAGAGACAAGAATCAGCAGTAAGGCAAGTATATAATTGTTTAAAGCATCCTTTAAAATTGTATGTTTAAAATAAATATATAAATATTTCACTTTCATTTGCCTCACTTCATAATCTTGCAAGCTCACGTTCAGGCACTGAGCAAGTGCTAATTGTAATCTGGAAGTGTGCTATAAATATGCAACAGCCCTCTCTCTGAAGGATAAACACTATGTTGTTTCTTCTGAAAATGAATACAAAGGCTTGTTCTTATTATTTGATTTAGGAATGTATGGGCATATTTTTAGTTGTTTGTTCTACAGAGGTCTATTTGGGAACTCTATTTTAGTTTCCCTATGATAGTTTTCAATTTAGCTTCAAAATGGCTAGCAGAAAAAATTTGTATGTTTAGCAAAGTGGAAAAAAAAAAAAAAAAAGGCATTCTGTCAGTAAACTAAAGCAAATAGTTCAGTTCTCTATATACTTGAATGGTAGGAAGTTTAACTAGAGATCTGATCAGTTCAGCTCTGACTTCGTTGAAGAACTCTGACCCAGCAAATCATTTTTGTTGGGTCAGTGCTGAACAGACATTGCTTGTCTCTGCCTCGTGCAGCTATTAAAGAAAGAAAACAACTGCCTCAACAGGGCTTCTTCCAAATGAAGTCTCTGCAGATTGTACAGTGGTGAGATGAGCACGTTTCCCCACTGCTTCACAGAATCTGAAATGATTGCAGTTAGCCCAAGTAATGTCTGCAGGGGTATTTTTTAGAGAGTATTTTAAAATCAAAACCTGTGCCTACTGGGTGACTTATAAAAAGAAAAATCCATTTCAGGGAAGGGACGAACTGCTGTGTGTTCCCCACAGGCTAATTCTTGAAATTGGCTTTTGAAGTTCTTTTGCATTTGAAATGAATGACAGCCATTCACCTGTTTGTTTAGTCTGAGTTTCACATTCAGAGAAGTGGATAAGTGCTGTTTGAATGAAGTGCTCCAAAAAGTGCCCTTAAAGAGCCTCTAAGGATGTAAAATCTTTCAAATCAGATTTGGGGCATGAGTCCCTTCTTGCAGAATATTATAGTTTATGCAGTGAATGTGTCAAGCCAATTCTCAGCACAAAACTGGCTCCTCTTTTCCTGGAGTGACTACAACAGCCCAGATGTTTATGTACTCAATAATTTAACACATGCATTGTGACACATGTTAACACACTACAACAACAAGATATATTTGCTTTTTTCCCTACGAAACACATTTGAAAAAGAACCTTTTTACTTATACTTTGCATGTAGAGTTATGGATGGGGTGAAAATTTATCCTGAATGTCTACAACTGCTTGAACTGAATTTGGATTAAAATATGGAATTAATCTCCTACCTGTGAAAAGGAAATGGAAAAATATTGTGAGAAACCTTCTGATATGATTAATGAGAAAGGCATTAAGATTATGGGCAGGGAACACTAAAGTGTTCATTACTAGAAATGTACACTACAGATGCCTCAGAGAGATTTTTAATACAAAACCTTCCAAAGTCTTCAGTTGAGTTTTCTGAGCAGAACATATTTTTGACTTTATCTCATACTTTGGCTTCCATTTGCAACAGCCAGAATTAAATGTATGATTGTAGAAATGTCTTTGAAACAGATGTTTCACTGTCAAATATCTCATCACTCAGAGGTTACATTTTAATGAAGTGTTTTATAGACTTTATCGTAAGTCTATGCATTCACCTATTAGTAAGATGAAATTGTGTTAATAAAATTATCTGACTTCTTAAAATTAAGGATTAAAAGATATCATGATAGTACAACATTCTGTTTTTAATATTTCTGGTTATTTAAATATAATAATTCATACAACAATTGTCCCCTGGGGTGTGATTAGGGCAAGTTTTGAGAGTTAAAACTATATTTTTCCTGAAACAGCAGTGATATAATTTAAGTGTTCTATCACCAGTAATTTGATTTGCTGTTCATTATAATAACAGTAATAATAACAAATTCAATTGCTATTAATGGAAATGTCTTATGCTCTTTCATAAAGGTTTTATTGTAATTCAGTATTAATCAGTGTATCATTAAAATAAAGTGTTATCATCTAATTTGTATTTATTCAAGCATAAAGAAAAAATCTATTATGATGTACTGCACCATTATACAATCTGTTGTTTTAATGAAAAACTAATTTGCTATATACTTATGTATTTTTCTTACATTTTAGTGGAGAAACATTATACTAAAATGTTCTCATTTACATCATATACACCCAAAAGTATCGTAGTGGCAAGGTTAAATTTCACAATTTCATTCCTATTAAATCATCTCTTCAAAAACTTCAAGGTTAAAATATGTTGAAAAGGCTTTCAGGACTATGGTGCATCTCATCCATAATAAAGGAGCATTTTTATTTGAACAAGTTATCTTTATTAACACAGATAGCTGACTAAAATACATGTTGATACAGCAGCTTCTAACCTGTATGAGAGGTAGATTTCTCTATTTCCATAATTAATAATATAAGTTTGTCTTACTCTTATTTTACATTCTTAGCTACAGTTACATAGAGAGGATTTTAAAACTGTAAAAAAGGCCTGTGAATTTCATTTTGTCATTTTTGTAAAGTATCATTGTCTCTCTATGATGAACCATTTAGGGGGGGAAAAATCACAAGGTAATTTCAAATGTTTAAATTTTATACTTCATTCATTCAGCGAAGATTGAATAAAAGCTCAACTGTTATATTCCCATATTTCTTTTCTGTGAGGGTGGTGAGGCCCTGCAACTGGCTGTCCAGAGCAGCTGTGTCTACCTCATCCCTGGAAGTGTTTAAAGCAACCTTGGATGGAGATCTGAGCAACCTTGTCTAGTCAAAGGTGTCCCTGGGCATGGAGGGGGTTGGAATGAGATGATCTGTAATGTCCATTCTATCTTGAACAACCCCTTGATTCTATGAAATAATCTCTAAAAAATTATAACAATCAGGATTATATTGCCTCCTGAATTATTTTGCATTTTTGAGGAGTCTGACTTCTGCAGCAGATCCAGAACCTGCGGTTAAGCTATTCCCATCAGTGTAAGGTCTGGGTAGAGTTGGGCTCTCTGAAATGGATCAGAAAGAAACCAAAAGAAACACAGAGATCTAGAGCTAGAAAAAAAGAAAAAATTGCCAAGGAAGAGATATGTTGAAAAAGGCAACAGAAGAGCACATTTGTACTTCATGGCTTTAGGCTCTGTTATGTTTTCCCAGTCACAGTCACAGAAAAGCTTTTACTTAATAGCACTTTTTCACACTTATTTAAGATGCAAAAGCACTTTTTGACAAAGAGATGTGTCTCGCATCTCTTTCTAAATGATTCCAACTCCATCTACAAGCCAATGAAACTTCAATACTTGCTTGAAAAATTATTCACTTTGAAAATAACTGATGAAATATTGATTCAGATCAGCCAGAAACCAGGATTCTTGCAAGGATAGCGACAATCCTGCTCCTGAAACCCTTCAAGCCATAAATCCATTTCAGTAATGTCTCCTATGATATATTTGCCAGATTTTTGTAAAAGCAGAAAGCATCCCCAGAAGAATCGTTTGGTAAGAGTGAGCATAAAGGACGACATATTAAATTTAGGTTTCAGGGGACCTCTGAAGGTTATTTTCTCCTACCTTCTTCTCAAAGCTGGATCAACTAGAACTGAGAGCAGGTTGCTCTAGGTAATTTTGTCCAGCTGAATCCTGACTATTCAGTGACAGAGACCTCACAGTATTTCTGAGTATCTTGTGCCTCACAGAAAAAAATGTATTCTCATATCTGGAATTTCCCATATTCAGCTTGTACCTCTGCTTTTACAAGCCTGTGTGAACTTCTGGAATTACAGAATCACAGAATCATTTAGACTGGAAAAGATCTCCGAGACCATCAAGTCCAAATTTTGATTGGTCACCTCCTTGTCAAGTGGACCAGAGAATTAAGTGCCATGTCCTGGCTTTTCTTTAACACCTCCAGGGATGGTGACCCCACCACATGCCTGGGCAGCCCAGTCCAATGTCTAATAACCCTTCTATGAAGAAATTCCTCCTGATTCCAGCCTGAACCTCTTCTGCTGCAGTTTGAGGCCATGTCCTCTTGTCCTGTCACAACTTCCCTGGGAGTAGAGACCAATCCCCACCTGGCTACACCCTCCTTTCAGGGAGTTGTAGAGATCAAGGAGGTCTCCTCTCAGCCTCCTTTTCTCCAAGCTAAACACCCCCAGCTCCCTCAGCCAAAGGACTCATCAAAGGACTTACTCTCTAAACACAGTTTAATTTTTCTGAATGTTTCTGACATCATCTTTGTTGTAACAACCCAGAACCCACCAGGAAGCAGTAAGCTCCCTCTAAGCCATCTCTTCCTTTGTCTGAACAGGTCACACTGTCCCTTTTTCCATGGGTAACACTTCATTCTCCCAGGCTTTGCCACTAAGAACAGGCACCAGGTAGCCTGAGAGCAAACCCTGATTCTAAAGAGAAAATTCAAAAAGATACCCTGAACTTTTCAGTTCCTTCATTTTTCAGTACACACACACATTTGCTGCCAGCAGACCCAAAGAAACGTCTTTTGTGTCATAGAATCATAGAATGATTTGGGTTGGAAGAGACCTTGAAGATCATTTCATTCAAAACCTCTCTGCCATGGGCAGGGAAACCTTCCACTAGACCAGCTTGCTCAGAGCTCCATCCAACCTGGCCTTGAACACTCCTGGGGATGGGGCAGTCACAGCTTCTCTGGGAAACCTGTGCCAGGGCCTCATCACCTTCATGGTGAAGAATTTCTTCCTAATATCTGATCTAAATCTACTCGCTGTCAGTTTGAAGCCATTCCCCCTTGTCTTTCACCCCAGGCCCTTGTAAATAGTCTCTCTCCGTCTTTCCTGTAAGTTCCTTTCAGGTACAGGAAGGCTGCAAATAGATCATCCTGAGGCCTTCTGTTTTCCAGGCTTAAGAATTCCAATTTTCTCAACCTTTGCTAATAGGAGAGGTGCTCATGCCCAGCTGAGCTATGATTTTCATAATCCCATAGCTGCATGCCCTGATGGTTTACTATCTGGATAACTTCTGTCTTTCACCTTTTCTAGAATTCCTTTCCATCTATGAGCACGTTCAAGGTGTTCATAGTGAGTCAAGGCAGGGTTTTGCCAGGCCTGTTGGGTTTCTGCCCATCAGGACAGGCAGCTTCTCTGTCCTGGGGAGTCTTTCCATGAGGGAAGATGCTGTGTCTATGCACACATCTGGGTACAGACCTACTGAGAGATTTTCAGGCACTGATCTCTGCAGAAAACGGGTCAGGTCTGTATGGTCAACCAGCATTTTGTTTTCAAACTGGAGCCATGAGAAGGAAGGGGAAGTCACATTCTCTCTGCCCCTTTCTAAGACACTGATATCAGAGTTCCTTGCAGATGTTAATTAGGGGTGCTTACAGGCTGAACTTTTCACTTTGGGACAAATTCTGCTCATTTATATCAGTAAGCCCCATATGTTTAAGTACTTCCTACACAATGAGTAATCAGGTGTTGTTACTAATAAACAGTCATCTTCAGATCACAGATGGGCATTAGGAAAAGTGTTTTAAAGCTATTATTTTTCTTGTGGTGCAGCATTAAGTTATATAACAATCATCTTTAGTTCTACTGCCTCCTTATTGATTTAAAGCATGAATTTCAAATGTATATATATATGTATGTATATATACAATGATATATCTCAGCTGGTGTGCTGCTTCATTCCAGTCACCAGCACCAAAGGGAGTTTTTGAATTAATGTAGACCATTAGTAAATCAAAAAAGCAATTCAGTACAGCACAGCAGGGAGAAGATGCAATATCCACAACACTGGAAAAATATTTTAAGAGGGCAGTTGTTTGTTAAGAGCTAGGGAATTCAGAAAGACAATTTAACAGAATGGTCTAATAAAGATCAGAATCGTGATGAACAATAATAAAATCCAGAACTGAACAACAACAACAACAAAAACCAACCAGCAAGCACCTCTAAAAACCTGTAAAGTAAAATGGCATGTTCTCCCAAACCAGGTAGTTGATTATAACCTTGGTCAAGAACAGATCTAAGAATTTTATGCTGCTCTGAACCTTCAACCTCAAGGTACACCCATGAAAGTATCCAAGCAGTGCAGCATACAACTTTTAGTCAGCTAACTTTGAACTACATGTTCTGAAAGCCTTGGTTTGACCCTTGACCATTGTTACGGGGCATGCAGGAAACACTCTTGGTGCATACAACATTTTCAATATGCTGCCAGTGAAAGGTAGAATAAATACTAAAGGATTTTTTTTTTTTTTTAATTTCCCATTTTATAAACTGGATTGCAGCTGGAACTTACCAATTTCAATCAGGATTTGAAAGAGGATTTCCTGTATCCTAGGGAAACACCATCTGGAATCTCTTTTAACNAAAGATATATTTTTTTTTTTTTTTTTTTTTTTTTTTTTTTTTTTTTTTAATCTTTTTTTTCTTTTTTTACACTGACTTGAGCAGAACATTGCAATGTTTTGAATTCATGTACAAGACCCAAACTTTCGACTTCTCACTAATGGGAAACAGCTTCCTGTTGTTAAGTCCCTCACTGTTTTTTGCAGCATTAAAGGAACTTCTCAGTTCTTTCCTCCCTAAGTTCAGCCTGGAAGCTGGTGGGATGTCAGAGGATGATTTAACCTTCCCACAATTTTGTTTTCAGCCTCTTGAGAAGGCACACAGTTTACTGCGTACAAAGTAAGACTTCTACTTTGTATTCAGAAAAATTTTCACAGCCTACATTTCAGTAACCAAGAAAGGCAGAAGAAATAAACAGGGTCTTGAGTAACTAAAAGGATGAAAAGAGTTAAAAACTATGCTAGGGATCTGTGCATTGTCCTAAGTAGAGATAGATATCTCTGGAAGCTGATGGCTACTTCATGTATAGTTCTTCTGGGCCTGGCCAGAACTCCTGCTGGCATTTTCACTTTACCAACAGTAATGGCAGATGAATGAGTGAATGAAACCTAAAAATCTACTTTTCAACTTTACGTCTAGTCCCATGGAACAGCACTGTTTCTTTCAGTGGAGTCCTAAAGAGTCTGAAGGGAAGCAGCTATGTTTTTATCTCTTCAGTCCCCAGTGTTTCCAGGACAACATATTCACCATTAATGTCTTTGAGTTATGCTAGAGGAATATGAGTGAAAATACTTCCTTACCAACCATCTAATGACTCGTACCTGCAGATGAGAGAGACTTCCTGATCCATTGAGAGAAAGCATGCAGAGAGTGATTACAAACAACTTGCCTGTGTACATGACTACGAGAGGTTTCATTTTTGTGTCATGAAAGTGGTTTTTATGCTGTGTCCTGGTCTGAGTTTTGACTGTAAAGCACTCTGAAGTTTAGGTCTTACGTCATGTTATGTGTTCCTTGAGCTTAATATTTATTGCTCTTTGTTAAACAATAAGTTTCGTTAAAAAGAATACAGATAAATCAGAAAGTCTGAGAGCTGACAGATACCTCAGGAAGAATGGCCATTCTGGATATGACAGTCCATACCTTTGAGGGACCCCACATGGACTGAGCTTCTCAGCATTGATGGTGACCCCCTCATCTTTCTAGTCCTGATGAATTCCAGTTGCTCTGAAGTTCTGCTGGAGCCCACAGTGCCCAAAGTGGCATCACTGTTCCAAAGCAATGAAGTACAGCACTGCTTCTGCTTGTCTTTTTTGCTACTCTACCGGCACCTCCAGTTTTCTCTCTCTCCTTAGTTTTAAGACAAATTACTTGAGCAGTTTTAAATATAAATAATTCTAACCTAAGCAGAGGCATATACCATCACACAAAAAAAGAAAAATCACCACCCCTGGGACTTTACATGATGGGTTGTTTTTTGGTTTTTTTTTTTTTTTCAGTCACCATTATCAGCTCATGAGGGAAGTGTTAGTAGGCAAAGGAACTAACAGCTTTCTGAAGTTTCTGTTAATTTGTACCCAAAAGCTTTTTCCACCTGACCTGCTGGTTCATTTCAGATGGAAATGCATTTTTGCTGCTCTGCATGAAATCTTAAAAAAATTGTAGATATGTTTGTGTTTTGTATTCCTCACCGCTTCAGTTCAAGGAATCCAAACATGAAAAGAGGAGGAATTGTTCCCAGATTATCTAGTCTAGGGATCTCTCTAACCTGTAGGAGATAAAAGAAGGGACTGTTCATTGACATCCCTCCCCCACCCATGATTGTCTCATTTCCCTACTATAAATCAAGGCATTGTCTACTAAAGAATTATGCTCACATTTTCCCAACTTTAGTCTGGACAGTGTAACCTTTGATTTCATGTGAGAGGACTCCTGGCCAGAGCAGTGCACAGTCTCCACAAGTCTTTAGCTAACCTTCAGTAATAACCATAATGATGAAAATGCCAGATCCTACTCAAAGATGCTACAGAATTAATTAACAAGATGGCTAAGTTTGGTACATATTATCTAAAATTATTTGATTCCAGGCTGCAGGGTCACTCCTCTCCAACGCATTCCTAAGAGCCTTTTCATCAGCTCTAGAGCGCTAATTAATAAGATAATCATGAAAAGGTTAGTCTTCCACTTTGAAACAGACTTCCTGAAGCAAAATCTATACTGACCAGAAAAAATAAATGTAGGAAAACCAGCTGGTTAATTTGAAAGTCTACATGAAGTATTCAGAAGTGAGAAATATGAATCTTCCCTCCTTTCCTTGCAGACATTTCACTGACTTTCCATAGAGAAATTCTTATCTGTCAGGAAGGCAATTATCAGATTGTACATTGGGAAAGAAGTCAATATTTCTTCTTCAATACTCTGGGCAAGTCCCTATATTTCTTTCCTATCTTTACCAGTATGGGATTTTTACACTGGAAGTGCATATCTAGACTGAAGGAATATCAGTCCCTAATTCCAATAGCGTGCACTTAAGAAATGGATGAATACTTAGACTGGGACAGTGATGGATTTAACTTTTCTGTTTTCAACTTATCCAACATTGCAGCAAGTCTCCAGTTTTGGTTCAAAAATAATGAATTCAAAAACCATTCTTTTTGAACCTAAATCTATGTGCTATGCATGTCTTATTATGATAATTCTGTATGTAATGTTTTCAGAAATAATCTGCTACAAAAAAGATATTTTCCTTCATCAAAGAACTTTACAGAATTCCTGAGACAACTGACACATCTTACAAATGTATTTCAATTGCTTATCCCTTAAAGACCTAATTCCTACATCTCCTAGTTTAACAGGGTGAAACAATGGCTTTTGTGGATGCATCTCAAAGAAAATACAAAGAAATAGTCAAATAATCGCCTACTGCTTGTTGATTCATCTTTTTCATGCCAAATTATTTACCACTAACTTCAGTGTTTCTTCTGCCACATATAATGTTCAAATTTTTAAGTAGGATTTTAGGTGGGATTGGTTCCATAACCCCTAATATATGCAATTCTTCACAGTAAAAATGTTCTCTACTAGGAAAAACCTACTAACAAGAGTTGCAGATCAATGTCACGGTTTTTGTAGCTGTTTAATAGAATTTTAGAGGCTTTAAAGTCAAGCAAAATATGAAGCCATCTTTATCAGACATAAAAGTAGCTCTGTTTAATTTCACTGTCTCAGAGGTTGCTAGGTCTAGATGAAGACTATATAATTGTAGCAATATAGCACAAAATTTGGGGGTTCTCTTGGTGTTTGGTTTGTTGCTTTGTGTGTTGGGATTTTTAGTGGTGGTGGTAGAGCTCGTGGTGTTTTTTGTTTTATTTTGTTTTTTTTAGCACAGGACTTCTTTTACAAAGGAATTAAGAATTCCAAAGACCATCCTGAAGACATTTTGAAGATTCCCTTTCTTATAAATACCTTAGGTCCCTTTTCACATCTTCAGCTAAATGTTTTGTGATAGATGAAGTACACGAGATCAAATAGATTCTGTATTTACATTCTGTGAGTCACTAGCTTCTTGATTTTCATTGTGTTTCTCACTTTTTCCAAAGAAAACTTGCTAGTGTGGGAAAGGTATGCAGGAGTTATTTGTTTAAGGATGAAATTTTATTTCCTGTGAATAAAGGCAAAGCAGTAGGCAGCGTCACTCATTCCACTTACATTCCTGCAAGTAGCACATACATACTTCAATAGAGAAACGACACAAATCTCCTAGTTTAAAATGACACTATTAAAAAAAAAATACACTCCTAAAAAGAATGACAAAGGACTCTTTGGATCTCTACATCTTAAGGTTTTTAAAATCAAGGTAAGTAGAATTGGTCTCCAGAGCAACCATAACAAGGGAAAAAAAACCAACAATCTTGACCAAAACCTTCTTGCATAGGCAATTTTATCTCAAATTTGAGAGAAACTTTCATTCCCAACAGCTTTTTTTCTAATATTCTCACACTGTGACTAATTTAGTCTTTTTTTACAAGGTTTAAAGGCAAACTCAATCCCAATACTATCATCATTAGTAATAGCCTTTTTTGGCTAAAAATCATTTTGGCTATTCTCAGCATTTAATTTCCTTTAATTTTTATGACAAGAGATGATTTTTGACCAGGCCCATGTTTGTACAACAGAAGTAAAATCATTAGATGCAAATTGAGTAAGGCTGATTGATCCAAACCATGCTGTAGTCAAAAGGAATATTGCTATTCTCGCAGAAGCAGAATTCAGTCTAGAAAATCTGTTAAAATGTAATGGGCATTCACTATCATTAAAGTGTTAAATTTAATTTTACGGTGGGGTAGGAACACAAATTTTTTGCTAGATTTAGACTTATATTTACATTGTTCTAGCTATTGAAATAAAACTGATCTCTTTTTTTTTTTTTGCCTCAATGGGGTTCCTTTAAATCTGTATCATCTTTTCCCTGATTATACTTTCTGTGCATCATTTATATTCTTGATACCCACTATTTAAAGTAAATGGATTAACCATGGGATAAGTTACTAATTGTTATGAATAAGAATGGAAAAATTCAGTCTTTTGAAGGCATTATCATTTTAATGACTTCATTTTAGTCTTATCATAATTTAAAATCTATAAATGAAAGAAACGAAAGAAATACAAAGCATAAAATATAAACAGGCTGACAAGTGCATGACAATAAGAGATACTGAACATTATATTACTTTTTACTGTATTTCTAAATAGCACTATCAATCAAAGATTATTCTATGCAAGACTGATATCAAATCCAGATACAACAATAGATTTGACAGGCACATTCTTCATACTCTGCTACCTCTTTACCACTTACAGTCTGTTTTTTGAAGTCATTGCTGGCAGATTCTATTATATGTGCACTCATTTGGCCCTTGAAGAACCACAAAGTATTAATTTTGGCATTCAGTCCAGCCTTTAATTGTGCAAGCTGAATTCCAATTGTGTTATCTCTTTATTTATTTAGAAGTGCAACAAAAAGAGACCTTAAATTTGTTCACATTTTTTCTTTTTTTTTTTTTTTTTTTTTTTTTTTCTTTTTTTTTTACTAGAGCATATTTTTTGGACAACAAATATGGCAATTTCTTGTACATTAGCATTACAGGCCAGTAGTTAATAACAGTAAGGTATTCACAATTGTACACATGGTACTGTCAAGTACCCTGACAGACGAGCTCTCTGCAGCATGATGTGACCCAGGAGTTCTTCTATAGAAAGGTGTAAAAATAGTTGAGATGACTGATAAAGGACCAAGAGGATTTCACCTTTTCCCACAGTTCACTCCCCCATGTGTTCAGTAAAGAAAGAAACACATCAACCAACAGAGGAACAAGTTGGAAAGAAGCTGGGAGTTCAACTGGTCCTAGGAGTACTCAGGTGAATTGATCAACATGAGATAAAGAGGCAGATGTTAACCTCCTGTAGTGGAATTGTTTATGTAAGCTAAAATAGTTACACAGGTAAAATTGTGGAACATTCAAGTAGGACTTAAAAGACAAATTAATCAATAGCCACAAACAATACCCAAATGAAACACTGCATTGGAACACATTTTGGCAGGACTGATTTTAACTGATTTGCTGACTCAAAGATGGTGGCTGAACTGTAATAACAAAGTAGAAAAATATCTGAAACACACATGCTTGAGAATGGCTTCTTTCAGGCATGATTAAACATTAAAATTTGATTATTATAATTAGAAGAATGTTCAGTCATCAGGATAATCTAAAAGTAAACATGTAAGGCCAGTGTTGATATTGTTATAGCCAATGAGACACAAAAACTTTTCTTCAAATTAAAGTTGTTTGGAGAATGGTCTGCCATCAGCAGGGAATGACTGCAGGGATTTTATGCAATGAATGGCCAAGGGAAGGGACAGAAGGAGGGCTGCATTGTGCCAGAGCCTTGTTCAGGTGTCAGGAAGAACAAAGAAACATGAGGTGGTGAAGGCACAGAGTGGATTTCTGAATGCCTGTGACATCTTAATCAGGTTTACACAGGACGTTAGTCTCTGCAGTGCTTATCTGAGCCGAACAGAGTTGCTGAACTTTCTCTCCTGAGCCTTTAGTTAAACTGTAAGGATTTGAATAGCACAAGCATGTTCCCTGAGTGCAGAATATGAATTAAGGCAAAGTCCCATCAGGGAAAAGGTACTGAATTTTTCTTTTCTATTTAAACATTATACTTCTTTTGTTGAATACACTCTGGGCTAAGTATGCTGACATAATACTTGCTTTAGGTCAGAAACTGTCTCCACATAGTTTTACTTTTAGCAATGAACTCTCTTTTTCTCTTTTCAACCAGTCCCTCCCCAAATTCCATCCATAGCAGATATCTCAGGAGGAAAATCAGAGCTGTTAGGGCTTCTGCCACTCTTACTATGCCAGAAAGTTTCACAGCAGGAATTTGTAATAGAGAATCCCGTTAATCATCCCCACAAAACCATGAAGTTTCCATTATGGTAGAAGCATATCCTGGCATGTGAACAGGAACAAACTGAACCAAGTTCAACACTATCCCTGTGTCTGTTGAAGGCAGAGCAGTTGTGTGCAATCTGAGTTCCTGAACCACAGAAAGGGAGCCATCCTCACTTGGGAAGCCCTGAATGACACTCATGAGGCAGTGTGCTTAATTTCAAATATGCCACTTCACATCAGGGCCTATTATCTTCACCACAACAGTGCTGTAACATGACTATATGACCTCTTCAGCATTCATAATAAGGCTGTCTGCATGGCTGATCTTTCATCTGAGGCTAAAAGGCACTTATAGAAAAGCATCACTCATGCTGATTTTTTTTTTTTTTTATTTGTTTGGTTTGGGTTTTTTTTACTATAAGTTTTTCGCTTTATATACTACAGATTTTTAGGCTTTTATTCAGTCTTTCTGTGTTCACATGTGTGCTACCCCTTCAATAAACTTAAGGAGTCCTGGTTTACCTGAAATATCTATGTATTATATATATATTAATATANATATAATTATATAAATATGAGAAGTAATTCTATGAACTAGCAATCTGAGAAAACAGCAGAAGCTATCCTAGGCCTTTCTTCTAAGCCTTAAGTAGTCTAGGTACTGGGCTGAGGAACCAAATGTCTTTATCTCATCCATTATCCAGTTGCTTGGTCTAGACCCCAGGACACCCAGATACCTTGACCACAGTGGAGGAAGAGTTTCCACTTAACCATTTTTTTCCCCTCTCCACACAGTCATTGCATCCTGTCCAGACTTGGAAAAAGGGCTACTGGAATTTAATTTTGTTTCACTGTTTTGTCAAAAAAAAAAAAAAAAAAAAAAAAAAAAAAAAAAAAAAAAAGTGGTTTTTTTTTTTGTCTCTTTGGATGCTCAATAGATTTTATTGTATATATTTATTTGCAAGTCCTTTAACTGAATTTATCTATCAGAAGTTTTCCTGTCTACATCTTGTTCTGCATTCAGACCAACCCCCTGAAGGTACAGAACTAAATATCACTTATGTATAACTGGTTTCATTTATGAAATTTCTATCTAATAAAATACAATTATGTTTTGTCTCACAATACTGTGAAGTAAAGGTTAAATTAAGAAAAGAACAAGCAAAGCCTAGTTAATTGACATTTAAAGCCAGTTACAAATAAACATCTTGTTCAGCCAACCCTGCAGGGCTCACTATATTTCTGAGATGGAATCCCAAATTTCATATAAAGCAGAGTTTCTCCTAGGATAATGTAGCAGAAACACCTGTGGCATCCATAAGGTTTGAAACCAAGTGAGTAAACTAAGCATGTTTGTCTTGAGCACAAGCACATGAAGGTAGGGTAATCTGTGACTGCATATAAGAGTTCTATAGCATTGTAACAGTGCTAAGAATTTTGCATATACATCTAAACATGATATATATAAAAAATACATAGCCAAAAAGAGACAAATGGAGATATGTGTAACTGCAAAACTGGGGTGCAGAAAAATATGTTCAGTATGCAGTAAAATCTTCAAGGCAAGAGCTTGCAGCAGTCAATGAAGGGCTGTGTTGAAACCAAAACCCTCCTGCAGGATGAACAGGACAGATGAATCAGAATAAGCAACAAAGATTTATGGCAAAAAAAAGAGCTAGCCCTGGTCCCAAAAATAAGATGCATTATGTCAAGAGCAGTCGAGATAATCCCCTTGTCTTCTAGGGAGGGGATGAGGAGCACAAAGGGGAGGATGAGGGGACCTCACTGGCCAAGGCACAAGGACCATCAGCACTGACCACTCAGTGTCAGCTCCCTGGAGCTGGATACTCAAAGCCCACTCAGGGTGTAAGTGTTGAGGACTGACTGCTTTGAACATGTACTGTTGACAACTGAAAGTGGTTAAGAGCCAATCATTATCTTTGTGAACATCAGCGATTGACAATCGAGTGTTGATGTGCTGAAAGTGGCCAAACTCATTAATTTTTCAAACACTCGATAACAATCTCCAATGTTTTAACTGGCACAAAGGTATATACATATGTGATGTACATGCTCATGTGCATATATATATATGTAATATACATATGTATAATCTTTGTAAAGTCATATGTACAAGGTGTTTATATTATATGGCATATGTATCAACCAGCATAGAGCAGCTCAAGTTCAACACCCTGAAATGTATCTACAAACACGACAAATAATCTCTCTTTCAGGAGCTGTTGTCAGGTCTAATTTGACAAAAACCAAGGGTTTCAAGTGAACTTTAGAAGTCAAATCTGAGGCACACAGAATCATAGACTATATAGGACTTAATAAAAAATCTCCAAATTTATGTTCACTAAGATAAGAATTATCCAGAACAGTAGTTGTGCAAATCAGTGTTTGCTACCTGGACTCTCAGCACAAAAAAACCCAAACCAACCAACCAACCAACCAAAAAAAAAAACCAATAACCCAAACCTCACTAAGTTCTAGCAAGACTCTCTGATTGAATATTTATCATGGCAAAAACAAGCACACCATAGGAAAGTGATTTCGAGGTCAGTATGCTTCTATCCTACCACCGAAATCACTGATTTTATAGACGATATTCTTTATTTTGGTATTTTAGTCTTGGAGTAATTAAATCAAATAATGGCCACAGCAGAACAGGATCCATTTCAAATTAATCAATAATGTAATAGTTTCTATTTATTTCTCAACCCCCAGCACAATATAGTCTACTTTGTCTTCCTAGAATTCCTGACTATATTTTATTTACTGGATGTACATACATGACAAAACCATTTGAAAGCTCACTGAAGGCAAAATTCAAATCCAAGAAAATCTCATACTCTTTATGTATTGTTTTAAATCTAGCCACAATTTAGATGCAGATAAATTCAACTTGAAGTACAATAACAGGACATATTCTGAAGTGACCTGAATTTTTGAAATGGTTTGTTCAGTAGTATTGTCTCTGAATTGCTTCACAAGTGGAGAAACTCACAAATTTTAAATCTATATTTCTGTGGTTTTGCAGAGTTTTTAATGATTGATAACACCAAAAAGTGCCATTAAGATGAAGAAGTTCCTATTAGATAGACTGAACTCAGTAGCATAGATTATTTTTATAGCTTCCTAGAAATTCATGGAATATTTGAAAATATGCCTGCTAAAGTAAATCAGCCTGATTAAAAATACAGCAAGAGGAAGTCAAAGCCAGAGAAATGAGTGCTTGCTGTGGATGGTACACCTTTCTCTAGATACTCTTGAAATAGAGTAAGGTGAAATTCCTTAAGCCTAAGGTAGGCTTTAGTCTAATCTTGTTGGAAGAAGCTCAGAGGAGAGAAAAGAACTGAGGTAAGAATTCTCAGAAAATGTCTTTTTAAAATATCACTTATTGGTTGAGCCATTTTACATACAACTCTGTAATTTTATCTCTACAGACTTACATAAATATTGCAGTAAGTCCTCTTTCCCATGATCAGCAGATATTAGCTTCAATTATACCTGTATAAGTGTCCCCACAGATCAATACTTGCCTTTATTTTATAATGCTTTTTGCAAACATATTACAAGAGAGTTTTATGCTCTCTTTTTAGTATCCCTTCATGGTAAAATATGCATTCCATGTAACTTCAAAGCAAAAATGAGCAATACTCATAAATCATAGGTTTTGGGATAACTTTTGGTTGTTATATGCTGTAGGTGAGAGAGAATATGGTTTTCCCTTGTGCCATTTGCAGTTAACCTTAGAGTTTACAATTTCTGTCATTTTCAGGGCTAGTACATGTTATGCACTGCACGTAACTATAGACGTTCTTAGGACTCATCTTGTACTTATCTTCACCCTTACTATAGGCAAACAAGGAAGAATAAAGCTAGAGCACACAATGACACAACACACAGAAATTATGGCAAAGATGTTCCTTAAGGTCCCTTCCAACTCAAATCTTTCTGTGATTCTAATGCAATGTAAATTTAGATTAAATATTAGAGTGAAATTACCTTCTGTGACTGTGGTCAGGCACTGGAACAGGTGAACAGAGAAGCTGTGGATGTGCCATCCCTGGAAGTGTTCAAGGTGAGGCTGGATGGAGCTTTGAGCAACCTGGTCTGGTGGAAAATGTCCCTGCTTAGTTCAGGGCATGGGAATTAAAGGTTCTTTAAGGTGTCTTTCAATCCAAACCATTCTTTCGTTCCATGAAATACAGAGTTGTGAAAATATCTTCATTCTAGTCTTTACTTCACAGTCACAGAACAGCAAGGAAAAAACAATATTAAAAGCCAAAACCAACCAACCAACCAACCACAACAACAACAAAAATATCGTGCAAAAACTAAAACTCACCAAACAAATCAAGAATAAAACATGACATTGCATGATGACCTTGATCCATAGTTCTGAATAAACTCTCTGGAAAAAGAGGACGGTCTTTTCAATGTTTCAAAACAGATAATAAAGCTCTAACAATTTAAAATTCTAATTTTTAAAAGAAGGATGTATAGTAATATTACATGCTATTGGTCTTTAGATTAAGAATTCACTGTATTCAGTTTCATTATTATATGCCACTTCTAGTAACTATTTGATTTTTTTTTTCTTAAAGAATGACAAACATGCTTACAGTCTAAATCATATTAGAATTCAACGGCAAGTAAATGTCTAAATATATTAAAGGTTAGTGTTGACTATTTGATTTCCAGATACCAGATCCTCAAACACGTCAAATTAAAGAGGAATTAAGATACCACACATATATAAAACTTTAGCAATAATGACAATGAAAAGCAGCCTGTAAATTATACATATATTTAACTGTATAAATAAATACTACAAAAAAATTGTATAAGTGAAAGGATGTCAAGTTGGACAAAATCCAATACAGAAAGTTTGAGATATAAGGAGAATAAGAGGAAGGAGGTGTCCAAATTTGCTAAAAAAATCATGAATTTTAGGAGAGTGTACTTTCAAAAGCAACATCGGGCATGAATGAATCTGGAATCTGGCCTGCACCTTGAATTAAAACTTGCAGAGATTTTTTAAATCTCTGTTATACTTCCTTTAGCATTCAGGTATAGTTTAGATACAGCTGCAGTTTTACCTGTTTCAAACCATAATTTCATAAAGTTCACTGTAAGTAGTTGTTAAATTTACCTCAGAATCAACTGCTTTGAACTTTCTCACTTCTATTCACCATTGCTGTCCTCAGTGCAGTCATTTAATTTCATTTTTGTCACCTTCAAACATAATTAGCTATCTCTCTTTCATGGCTTGTCTTTTTTTAACCCTGAGTCTCATTTTGCAATATGGTCTTGTGAATATATTTAACTAAACAGTTACATTTCCTTATTTTAAATTTTCCATGTCTCAATCTCTTTTTCTTAGCTATCGGTAACATTTCACACAGACATCTACACAGCATCAGTGAAAGAAGCTTCTTATACAAGCAAAACTGTAATTTAAACTTGATCTACAAGACATTTTGGAGCAGATGGGTTTTATTGTGTGTCTCCTTGGCCTGAATCTGAATGAATCACTGAGTCGTGCAATGACTGGGATGTTTGCAGTAATTGCTTGTTGATTTTCTTTTGACCATTTGAGGCTGAAAGCACTTCTGATTTCTTTATTATACATTGGAGGAAGGTCACTGATTTGATTTGTGGTAGTGTTCAATTCTACTGTTAATGTTTGTGTCAAACATAGTGCAAATGTTTGCTTTATTATGTCTACAGGACTACTTCTAATTGACATTTAAATTGTAATCAGTGCATTTATCTCAAATTGAAGGTTCTCAAAATGAAGCAGTTTTATCCAGGGAAATAGAGAAGTATTTGTAAATTGTGATAGTCTTAATACTCATTTTAACAATTTTAGCAGGCAGGAGGACAAAGTACACTTCAGCCAAGTAATAACAATATAACATTTTGTCTGAGAATATTAATATACAATGTTCAGCATTAATTTTGGATGAGGCGCAAAATGTCTATACTGATTGCTTTTGGACAAAATACATAATCTGAGAACCATGTATCAGGTTGTTTTTTTTTTTTCTGCTGTGGGAAATAGAAGCCCTGGGACAATACTGGCCAGATCTCACTTGGCCACATAGTTCAGCTGCAATTCTCCACATAAAAACACAAGCTGGTTTTTGAGAGGCTCATGTCACACTGCGTGCCTTTTTCCATTCCTGTCCTCTCAAAGACAAATCCTACCATAACAATTTCTTTCGAAGTCACTTCTACTTAGTGTCACAATAAAATGTCAATGAACACTCTACTGCTTCCTAACATGACTCCTGGGCTTGTCCTTGTTCAGTTTGGTGACAAGTTACAGCACAAAAGGTAACAATCTGTGTGGTTCCTCCATGATAGACACCCAACTTCACCCTAGATTCCTTGGAACATCACAGCTCAAGCAAACAGAGCTAAAGGGGCCTGTAGCCTTTCTCCTACTGCTCATAATTTTGCTTTATCTTTAACCATCTATGTCACCATCTTCTGACTCCAACATATCACTAATGTGAAGTCCCACCCTTAAGAGAAAGGGAGCATCCAAGATTCATACACGTTTGCTATCAAAAGGAACAACAAAAGTCAGAGTGTCCATTAAAGATTACAAAGTTTTATTAGTAAATTACACACTCAGCATGGAAATCGGTATAAGTTAGACCCTGACTGCCTATATAAGCACACAGCTGTGAGATTTGGATAAAGCAATGGGGTGAAAGGGAAAAGAGAGAGACAGATGAATTAAAGAGGAGACAGTAAGAAAGCAAGAAAGGGAGAAAGATCATCACTCCTGGGCCTAGCATTGATACAGCTGTGGTGTCCAGAGTCCTGTGGTCCTCAAACACCTGGGCATTGATGAGATATCTTTTTATAGGTAAGTTTTCCCCACCCTGCAGATGTTTCTCAGTTTCCATGCAAATTAGCTCTCATGCATGATCTTTTTTTCTAGACCATTCTGGATATGGGTCTTTGGTGGTCTTGTTCCCTCAATGCAGTCCAGGACCACTTCTCAAACTCATTTCTGCCCTTGTGCTGTGCTTATCTCCAGGAGCCAGAACAAGGATGTTTGTTCCAGAAAAGTGCTGCCCTGCCTCCCCATGACCTGCTCCAGCCACATTCTGTTCTTTCTCACAGTGTATTATTGCCAGCAGTCCTTGGCTGTTACTTCCAGCAGTCCTTGGTTGGCTCCACAGCAATCTGGCCATCAGTGTTTGAGACCTACACATTAATATATTTTAAGCTTCTGCATTCACTGCTTAAAGTGGGAAGGCTCATTTTCAGTGTGACCCTTGTAGCAGTTGTCAATGACAGAAGTGCAGCTGGAGTCTGAACTCTGTAGATTCTTTTGTAAAATAAGTAAGAAAGACTCCTTCTCCTGTCTTTAGAAAACTGTTTTTGCTCTTTCATCCATTTCAAAGGCACTCTTACCTATTTTCAAAAATAAAAATCCAAGTCTTAGGGAATCCTCAAGTATGTTTCAGCTGGTATGGAAAGCAGAAAACAGTCACATCAATTTTGCTAAGGTGAGGTTTGCTCGTGTTACTCTTTGAGAAGAGTGATCTATTCCGTAAGTGTGGATGTGCATACATATACGTGTACATGGTGTTGCAGAAATTATTAACTCTGGACATCCTCAACTACCCACCTGTACTAGCTTAGATCAAACAGAAGATATCTTGTAGTGGCCTATTTAGCCTGAACTGGATCAATGAATGCTCATAGAGTTTGAGAAGAAAACAAGCCTCTAGCTCAGCTGACAATTATGTTCTTTCCTGTGTAGTACACCTGTACCCAGAGGCCGCAAGCCTTCATGCCTTGTTATGAAGTCATTTCTGTGTCACAGTAATTCAAAAGAATTCTTGATGGGAACTCACATTTTCACTGCCACAAAGCTTAGACACATGAACCTGGAGCAAAAAAAGGAGAGATCTTTTGACAGAGTCCTTGCTCCCTAAGATACAGAATTTGATGTCTAAACACCTTTTTTTCTTTTTGTAATAACTTTGATTTTCTTTCCCAAATCAATACACAAACTGTAAAGTGAGAATATGATTCATGCACTTCACAGCACAATCCTGGCATCTTTTCATGAATACAGTTACAATCATAATCTGTTGTCATATATATAATAGAAACATTGAAAAATACTAATGAACGCATCCAAAAATATTCAGAAATATGGATAAATGTAAAATCATGCATGCAGCTTCCCTTAATTAACTTTTCCCCTCAGCTACCTAGAAGAAAGAGATTATTCCATGTGTGTTTGACTGTCAGCTCAGCATCTTAGTAAAAATACTTTTCACTTTCCATTCCCTTTTAGAAAAGTTCCCAAATATGTACCTTTAATGATAAGAAGCATGTTACATTAGTCACTGTTGCAGGATTTCATGCTAGTGAATTATGTTTTTTTTCTATTTTGGCAAGAAGCATTCTATCATGTCAGATGTTCCCTGTTTACTAAAGTTCATAAAATTTATGTTGAAAAAAGGTTTAAGATTTTTTTTAATGAAACTGACTTCTAGTCCAGAACTTGTCCTGTTTATAAATAGCAAGAATTGTATTAAGTAACCAGTGCATCACTTTTAGTTGAAGCAGGGATATGTGTGCAGATAGATTGATCCAAGGACTGAAAAAACAACTGGAAGACTGAATTACCATTATATGCAAGGTCTTGACCCTTTAAAAATATTTGTCACAGATTTTTAGCACACATTTGAAGGAGTTCTAAAAAATGTGTGTAGTAGATGACTAGATGTGCCATGCATCCCAGACAAGGATTAGAAAAATTAGAAAAAAAAAAAAGAAAAAACCCAAATAAATACATTTTCTGGACATTCAACAATATGTTGCAAAATATTTCACAGTAGGCATGTTGAAATTAAACAATAACAGAAAACTGAGAATTGTGTTTAGGCATATCACATGATTTCACTCAACTGGGCAAAAAGGCTGATGACTAATTTTGTAGAAAAAATAATTTTTTTTCCCACTTTAACAATTTAATATATAGCAGAAGGAAAAAAAAAATAAAAAACAACACTGAAAAAGACTGCTGAGATACAAATTTTTCAAAGCAAATAAAGATTGTTGAAGAAAGGTGAGAAATACAATCAAACACGGCTTCAGCTATTGCTTAAGTAATCTAAAACAGATCTGAAACATTTTTCGTCATAACATGAAAGCAAAATGCATCCTATAATGACCAGTCTAGAACTGTTAGAGACTTTACTTATGTGGAGGAAAGGTAATAATGCTCTGCCAATTCCAATTCAGGAACCTTTAAACTAACTTGTTTTAAAGGCACAAGTGATGAAAGAATTTAAACAAGTGATGTGCAATAAGGAGACTGAGTAGCACTAGGGCTCTTAACATGAACCTACACCAAGCCATTTATATAAAAATGCACTAACACAAGGAGCTGTGGGGAGACTGACAAGTTTCCTGAGTGAATCCTTGTGTAGTGGTTTGAAAGCAAAACAAGTGAGAGGCTTCAAGTCAGAAATACAATTTAATAGGAAGAAAAGGAAAAAAGGTAAACTAAATCAAATGCAATAATATAAAAGACCACTGATAGAGTCAGAATACAGCCTGAGCAGGGTGATGGAAGCAGTCCGGATGAGGAGGTCTTCTTGAAGTAGCAATCTTGTGGAAAAGTTTGGTAGTTCTCGTCCTCTGGGAATCCAGTGGGTAAGGGCTGCTTGTACTCCCCAAATCTCAGATTATATCCAGGTGAGAATGCTTGGTTCCTCCCCCTGGGTGGAGCATCTCACAATGGGATGATGAGTCGTGCAGTGGGTCCTTGATGGCCCATTAAACAGAGATAGCTCCCAGAGGGTGTTATCTATGAGTCATGCAGCAAGGCATTTGATGGGCCACTAGCAGAAGAAAATGGCCCAGAGGGGAGGGGGCCTGGGAAGAGCACTGCTCCAAGAATTGGATTCAACAGTTCATGAAGATGGTGGTAGAATACTTTGTGCACATCCTACACTACAACCCAGGACACCTTGCTGTCAGTGAGTTTGTGTAGATTGTCTCTTTTTAAAACAAATTGCTATTGCATCCACTGAAATGACATATCTAAAACTATAATGAGATAAATATGTGAGATTTATGTAGCACTCTTTATTCACAGGTTTCAGAACTTTGGATGAACTAATTTGTCAACTGGAGATGGATTTCTCATCAAGAGAGGAATGGAACATGACCTTTTCCCAAGGATTTTGATGCAAAACAGGTGGTTTAGAGAAAATTTGCAAATATGGAGAGGTATAATTCAGGAACTCCAGCCTCATGGTTTTATTTCATAGGATAGAAAGGCATGAAGCTTTTTCACGGGTTCTTGGTTTGTTTAGAGCCATTATGAAAAACATACACTAAATGTGAAAAACCCATTCCAGAATTAGACAAAACAAAATTTAAACCACTCTTCACGATTCATGACTAATGCCAACACTTCAGTCACCGTGTTGCTGGGAGGAAAACACATGGCAGAAGCATGAGGCTCCTTTCCTCTTCTCTTGATGATAATGCTGCACTCACAATTTAGCTGTAAAAGCAGTCTTGTTTTCCTATCAGAATTGAACTGCATTTCCAAATCATCTGGTCTATCTTCTCCATGATCACTGGCAAAGGGAAAACTACTCCAACCCAACAACGAAATTAGCTCTAATCACATGTTCTTTAATCCCAGCTAAGTAATTCCTCTCCGGTTGCACCACCTAACACATCTTGTTCTTGTTTTGTGCAGCAAGCAAAGTGAATCAGCAGCTTTGTTGGCCAGCAATGTGTGTCAGTGTGTGGGACAACATGAAATCTGCCCACACCTGCAGCCTGAGAACAGATCCATAGGTAAGAGAGGAATAATCTTTTACCAGACAAGCAGCAGTCAACCCTCAGCAGCAAATTAGGCTCTGAACAGCCAAGACAAGTGGTTGCTCTCGAGTTGGAGAGGTCCTCAAAATACCCCTCTTAAACTAAAATTAGTAAATTAAATTTTGCATTCCAAGAAAACTGAGAAACTGTGCAAACTCAGTTAACAGTGAATTATTAGCCCCGAAGCTATTACACCCCGTGTCTGTGTGTGTGTCTGTGTGTCTGTCTGTGTGTGTCTGTGTGTCTGTGTGAAAGGTTGTTTCCAGTCAGCTGTAGGAAGCCACTGAGTCTTATTCACAGCATTTTTGAAATCTGGATTAGAATGAATGCCTGCCGATGCCTTTTATGAAAGACAGGAAACTACTCCTCACCCAGCCAGCTGCTGTTGTTATCAGCTCATTTGCTGCTTCCTCTCTCCTCTTCAGGAGACTGCTTGGGAGCAGAGTGCACACTTTGTCTGTAGGGGGAAAAATGGATTGAAATAGAGCAAAAGACTAAGTAAGCATGAGGTTGGATTTGCTGTTTGATTAACTAAAGAGGGATAATGCTGGAAATCATACTGTATTTTATTGTGCATTGTTTCTGCCAAACACTTCTGCCACTGTTTCAGCATTGCTTCCACCATCTCCCTTGAGCCTTGGCAACAGGCATGACAGCAGGAAATGCCAATAGCTTCCATGGGGAAAGAGCAGGTGTTAATCCTAGCCTTAAATAGCCCCTTGGAAATAATTTCTTTTTTTCTTAAAGCAACTCTTGTCATCTCCAGAACTAGAGAGCACCTAATTTCTTCTATCATGATTTTTTAAGACAAAAACTTCAGAAGGAATGGAAATTTAATTATTAAAATGTGATGTTTTCACTAAGGCACGTAATAGAAAATAACAAAAATAACCTCTTTATGTGATTATCTTTGTCTGAATAAATTTCAGGAGGGGACTTCACTGAGATCAGGGACAACTAAAAACTCAACAAGTGAGATTGAATGGTCACAATGAATTTTTCCCTCTCACAGTACTTCCATATTAAATAAGCAGTTCATTTAAACGCTTCAACAAGATGGTTTTCAATATATGGACTGATTACTGTGATAACAATGTGATTAAGTAAAGTATCTCTTTGTGACAAGTAAACCAGTCATTTTTTTAAGTGTGCACTATTATAAGAAAACAAAAGAAAATTTTAGCACCACATTTATAAACATTCTTCATAGTTATGGAAGACTGATGATTTCCAAGAATCAGAGTTTTAAAATAATCTATAAATTGGTATGTTAAGGAAATTACAAACAGGGGATATACTGATGGAGCAGACTGTGACAGGATAAATTCTTTGACAGCTTATGCTGGTTTTTTTCTTAGTTAAGGCAAGATCCTTGACACTGAACTCAAGACACTTAAAAAATACACACCTGGTTGAAACCAGTCTGCTAAGTATCCATAAAATCAATGGAGAAGCAAAGAGGACAGTCCTCCTCGTGTAAGACAAGTGTCCAAGACAGTTTGCTTTAATTTGTTTCAAGAAAACTATAATCCTCACTGTGGCCTACAGAGAGAAACCAGGTGATTAACTTAGGACCATAGACAATATTTGGGTAGCTTTGATAGTCTGTGACTTTTAAGGAACACCAGGGAGAAAATATGTAGCTATTTGTACCTGAAAAATAAATTGTCTGTGTTATGAGTATGTGGCTAAGACTGGTGTTGATGGAAGTTGAAGGTATAACATATAAAGATGTTTCATGTTGACCAATATATTGTAGAGGCAAGCTGAAAAGAATGAAATTGGTTTGGGACAGGTTGTTCCAGCACCAAGAGGCATCAGTGCCTTAGACTTAGGAGGTGACTAGGACATGGTACTGTCCAATGTTAAAAATCCACATGTAAATTTCTGCATGCATGTATGACAGCACAAACACTGTCTTGGAGCAAAGAGGATAAACCTGTTCCTTTGAACATGGCAAGATCCGAGATCATTGAGTCCAACCTGTTCACAAACGCCATCATATCAACTAAACCACAGCACTATGCCACATCAAGTTGTTTCTTGAGCACTTCTAGGGATGGTGACTCCATCACTTTCCTGGGCAGCCCATTCTAGTGCTTGATAACCCTTTCAGAGAAGAAATTCTTCCTGTGAATTTATGAAATCTTCATGTGAATGTTTCTAAAGGTTTAAGGATTCCCAAAGTCAAATTAGAATGCCTGTATACTCTTGTTTTCTCTTGCTAAACTGTAACTATACCCAGTTACCAAATGTAGCAATGTGAAAAAAAAACTTTGAAAATAATGAGATACTCACACAAGAGCTTTAAACAAAATCAGAATCTCCATTCTATTAAAACTATGATGATCACTTATTATTTATGCTTCTTTTTGCAGAACTATCCAGCTGCTCATTTTGAAGGTTGTGGTGGACAGTACAGCTGCACTTTGCAACATATGATATAAGAGGAAGAAATCTAGCTTGACTCAAATATTTAAATTTCCTTTTCAGCTTTGGCAATGTCCTTGGTGTTAGAGTTTGCTTTTGTCCCCATGGCTAAATATCCCTATTTCCATCTTCTCTTCAAAGTCATAAACTACTTCTCACAAACTCCTTCATGTCAAAATCTCCATTTTAACCAACTGCAGAAATATCTGGTGCCTCAAAATAAAAGAGTTTTGATGTTAAAAACACTGTTCAGTAGAACAGAACAAAGGATATTTCCTAGGTTTCAGTTATCCAGAGGTCACTGGATGAGTGTTAGAAAAGAATCAAGCCTGTCACAGCACAGTGATATTTCTTTCTTTTCAATAAGTTTTTTGCATTAAGAAATAACATGGCATGTGTTGACACAAGTCTTGACACATTAACCAGAAGGAGTTAGAGTCCTCTGTATGCCTTGTGTGACTTGACATAATATTTGAATAGTGTGACACAATATGCTGTCAGGAATTTTTCTGTCAGCCTGGGGTATGTTAGTTCTGTGTAATTGCACCAAAGCACTTCTGACCTTTTGAAATTGACAGATTTATACCACTGTCTGCCACTTTATAATTCCGCACACATATACATGTATATTTGTATGGGATGGTTAAATTACAGTTATTTACAGTTATCTATTATTAAAAATTTTAACATTTCAAATATAGGCAAAATCTCTGGTATTAGCTGTGAGTTAACATCTGCAGTCTACCAGATGTCCATCAAGCCACTGTCACCCGTGCTTGGGTCTTCTCACCAGGACCAGAGGAGAAAACACAGTGAAAAAGCTCTTGGAAAAGATAAGGAAAGGGAGATTGCTCACTAATTATTGCCCTAAGAAAACCAGACTTGAATTGGGGAAATTAATTCAATTCAATTCAGTGAATTTTGAAACAGAGTAGGATAGTTAGAAACATCTCCTGGAACACTTAAGTCCACTCATCCTGTCACTGTACCTGGGAGAAGACCCAAACACCACCTGGCTACAACATCTGTTCAGATTATTGTGAAGAGTGATAAGGTCTCACCCAAACCTCCTTTTCTCCAGGCTAAACAACCCCAGCTCCCTCAGCCACTTCTCATAGGACTTGCAAAACCAAGGGATTTTGTTTGTGCAGCATCATCCATATCTTCTCAAGATCTCTCCTTAAGGGAAACCATTCTAAAATGAGGGGTTCAGCAGCTGCAAATCTGGAAATAGAAGGAAACACAGACTTATTTGTCTAAAAGCAGCACCTCTGTGCAGAAGGGTATTTGTAATCATAGAGTGGTTTGCGTTGGAAGGGACTTTAAAGATTATCTAGTTCCAAAATTTTAAATTCCTCAAGCCAGTGGGGAAAAAACAACCAAACAACAACAACAACAACAACAAATTAATGCAGAGACAGATATGACTGTCAACAACATTCCTTTGTCTTACACTGAGTTTTCATTGGATGGAACCCTTCAGCATGATTTATAGCTCCCTTTGGTCAGTGCTGCAATTTGCAGTAAAGTTCTGTTTCCATCCTTTCCTTGCTTCCCCTTCCCATACATTTCCAGGAACATGACAGACTCAGCCATGCCCACATGGACTGAACATACACACACATAGAGAAGGGAAATATTTCCTGTGCCTTAAGCTGCCTATCATTGTAGTAGCAGAAGTAGTATGTTTATTTAGTTCTTGGGCAGTGAACAAAAAGGAATCCATGGGATCTGGGCGTCTTCACAAATAAATGGCGTAGGAAGAACAGGATCAGAAGTTTACATCTGTGCGTTTTTCCTAAATACCTTTTTAGATAAATTTTATGTATTTACAGACATTTCTGAAAGGTTTGCTTTCTTGTGCTTTTTAAAAAAATCCTAATAGTGAGGATGCTTATTCAGGGACACGGTTTCTGGAAAAGAAAACTAAAATTGGAAAAAATCCAAAACAAATATTATTTGCTTTTTGACCCAAGCCTAAAATGAAAGTTCTTCTATGAATCCAGTATTTTATAAAAAGCATACACAAACAACAGAGTACGGTGTTCCAGGAGGCTATTCATGTGGAATGCTAACAGGTAGCAGTAAACTTTAAAAAAAAATATAAAAATATATTTTAAAGATGTTTTCAGAGAAAAGTTATGAGGTTAGAAGCATCAGCTCATATACAAACCATACATTTTCTGGCACTTTTATCACAGAGTTTGTGATTTATTGTTGAGGTTTTGTTAGCTGATATGTCAAATGAATTTTGATTCTGACAAATGGAAAGACAATGCTAAATATATTGCTTCAAAAATTATTGTATTCAAATGTCATAAACAACTTTTCTTAGAGCTGCAAAGGAGAACTACATGGAGTGATTAAAGGATCTTTTTTCTGTGGAGGATTCTTCAGATTTCTCTTCAGTAACTGGAGGTGCATTATTTTGCTAAGGGATCATATCCACACTTGGTCTAAACTGGCACAGTACCACTAACTCCAGCAAAGATTAACACATTTATTTATGCTTCTTGAGACTCTGGATAGTTACGGTTTACACATCAATTTCCAGGGAGAGGATTTTATTTCCTTCCCATTTCTCTGAAGCACAACATTGTGATGCATATAAAAGATGCCTAGAGTGTGGTCTCTTATGAAGAAGATCTTTTTTCCTGCTTTATTAATCTTGCTCAGGAATGTGTACCTGGAGAGAAGAAATGCTTTTCTTCAGTCACAGATACATAAGTCTTTGAAATTCAGTCTTTAGAGAAAACCCTTTTTGTATTGTACAGAGTCATACTGTGAGTAACAAAGTCCATAAATAAAAGAGTGCCACAGAGCTCACAGGTTATCTGTTTAACAACTACAACTTTGTTCTTCTTGCTAATTTAACACATTTCAGTATGCTAAGATTCCGTGATTTAATAATTCTTAACAATAGATTAAAACGATTCCCACTGAGATTTGAAAAGCAAGAGCAACCAGAACACAGGCCTAAATCAATGTGTTCCCTGCAAGTGGGCTGAAAATTAGAAAAGGTTGGATTCTCTATTTTCTTGCATGAAAATTAAATTAAAAGTGGTAGGAAGTCTCCAACTTTTATATGTTTACTGGAATGTATTCACAAAATTAAGGTCGATTGACAGCAATGAGAATTTAGGCATTAAATTAGATTAGATTATCCCTTATGTAAATTTTGAAATGAAAGAAAACTGAGTAAGATGATTCTTCATTAGTTTTATTTAATGCTTTGACTATGTGCTTCAGTTATATGATTATTAGGTTTGTTTATCAATAAAATTAAATAATCATAGAAAAAAATCTAAATTCACTGTGTAACCCCTAATCAGCTCATAAAATCTAATTTGAAAATATATTTTTACTTCTAACTAAGACATGCAGAAGGTGCTAAGAATTTATTTAATCATTTTACTAAGGGAACTCTTTTAATAACTCTAAACACTTTGCTGATTCTAACCCCAAAACATAGTTTTCCATGAAACAGGTTAAGGAAGGGAACACCTGTTGGAGGGCTGCAATCAGTTACACCTGACAGATGGAACAGTGAAGTTCTGAAACAGCAAAGGAGTGAGTGCCAAGCATTCAGCAGATCAAGACAAGCAGAACTAAAAGCTCTGTAAGGCAGGAGGAAAATTTGTCAGCGCTCCTGCTTTCTCCATGAGATTTATTTATCAGACCCCTGTCTGGCACTTGCTTTCTGGGGCAGCATTTATTCCTGGAGGTGACTGGAGCCTCTCTTCAGTCCTTGGATCCTGTATCAAAGGTATGAAGGAGGGGCTACTGCTTTGGGCAAAAGAAAAACTACAGCATAATAAACCTCAGACAAGTATTTGGTCAAAGGATGGCCCTTCCTCCTGCTGTTGCTGTTCCTGATGTGAGGATGGGGAGGTTCTGCAGCCCAACACAAGGAATTTGGTGAATTGGGTAAGTACCAACTTTGAAGTTTTGGAGGTGTGAAGTAGGCTGAAACCCAATGCAAATTATTCTAACATATTTACAAATGCTTTTTATATACAAAAGAAAAGTTATTTTACTTTTAAAGATTAAACTTATATTGAATACATATTGGTGATTTAACCTTATTATCTTTTCAAAACCAAATTGTTCCATTTACAGATCTAGGGATATGAATTGGAGAGGGAGGGGGCAGGTAACTGTGGGGATAGTTCATTTCTGCTGACACTGTGGCTAGTAGGACATTGATTGTGAAAAATTGGATCTGACACTATTGATGAAACAGGAAATATGACAAAAAAATTCCAATATCTCTTTCATTTATTTCATGGATTCATGGACTTTAGAGGGCAGAGGGGGACAATTTTAATCACATCATCTGCCTGCTTCTATTATACAGGTCATACAACTTTCTTGATTTAACTTCTGTGGATGAACTGAAATATAAATTGTTCTAGTATTTTAAAATGTGAATTATTCCTAAACAGAATATGTCTATCTACAACTTCCAAACACCATAATTCATTATACAGTTTCCAGCTATATTTGAGAATCCTCTCAATAATTTTTGTTATATGATTTCCTATCAACTGTAATTAAATCCCACTTAACAAGTGGGGGAATCAATTTGTGTATTCTGTTTTTTTGCTATGGAATCTTTACATATGGACAAAGTTGACCTTATTATTGAGCTTTTCTACTTCTCTCTACAAACTTTGCATCTCGGTTTTGAGGAGAAATTCTGAGATGAAATGCCAGAGAATTAAAAACAACAAATTAGGAAAATATTTAAAAATCAAAGCAAACTAACGGAGCAGAAACTGAAAATAATCTATCTATGCAACCTGTCAAATTAACAAGTGATCCACTAGTCTAAGGTGCCAGGTGATCTCATCACTCAGTTTTAAGAAGTAATTCTTTAAATATTGAATTCTTACTCTGGAGATGTCTCATTCCTCATTCCCACAACCTCCTTGACAGAACCACATGGCTGAATGTCACAAAATTGTCTCATTGTTTAGATGACACCAGGGAAAAGCCACCAAGGGTCTTCCCAGAAACAAGAGCTAATGGTTGGCCAGATTGATCCCAATTTTCTGGGACAATCCAGAAAAGCAGGAACAACATGAGGGGATGTGCAGGGATGACCCAGGGCAGAATAACTGCAGCAACATTTAAGAGCACCTGGTTTGTTCAGTAAGCTTTTGTGGGACACAAGACCCCTAAAGAACCCCATGGGAATGCCATACTTCCACTGGATCCCAGCATAGTCTGCTGGGCCAAACAGTGAGAGGAGAAAAACAAGAAATGCCATCCATGCCTGTGAGAGGATATATGTGTAGGTGAGTGTTTGGCTTTGTGTTGGGAATTTCTGCACTCGCAAAATCAGTGAACCTTGTAACTGCTTTGTGATCCTGCCATAACTCCATTGCCCGTGACTGGTTTTGATAGAGGGAATTAAAGCTTGGGTGCATCAAAACTTAAAGGCATGTCCAGAGCTTGCATTGCCCTCCCTGAAACACCCTCAAGCACTCCCAAACATGAGCAAGAAGAGGTACAGCTGCACTATATAAATTAGAAGGGAGTGAGTAGCATGACACCACACCAAAAGGACATGAACAACCCGGAAGCAGGTTAAGAGACATCCAGTGTTCCAAAGAGAGTACAGGTACACTGAACCACTCCTTGGGAATTCTGAGAAAGGAGGGGAAAAAAAGCCAAACAAAACCCCCTCTGTTTTTTAAGGTTTTTTTCCAAGAATTGACACTCTGTACAGTAGCTAAAACAAAATGACCCTGCCCAAAACCTCTGCAAGACTGTTGGCAACATGTTTTGGTTATTTCAAAGCCAGGTAAACAATGTGTGGATTACAGGGAAAGGTATAGCTAAAGCTGTCAGTGGAGATCCTGGAACCTAGGTGTCTCATTGCAGAGCTGCCACATCCAGAAAGGGACATCAATGCCTGTACCAGGGACTTCAGCAAGTACAGAGAATTGGTGGGACATCCTGCCACAGAGCAAGGAAAGCTGGAGAGCACAATAGTTTACTCTGCTGAACGTCAAGCTGTGAAGCACTAGAAGTACTATAGACACAATTTCCTTTGCTAAATCCATGTTTTGAGCTCCTTGAATCCTTCCCAGTCCTTTAATAAATCCTTTCCAATTTATCAATAAAATTTTTGATCTCTGGGTTTTAGAACAGAAGAGGCAGCCACCCAAGGAGAAGTAGCACAATTAATTTCTACTCAATATTCTCATGTTTTTGTCTCACATTCACCTTTTAATGTGGAATTCTATTGAGTGTTCATGCTTGGTGTGACTTCTTACACCTTTTTAAAATCATCTTCTCTTCAAGACATTTGTAGCTGCAAAATGTGGCTTCTATTCACACTTCACTACACCAAAATGTGACTTGGCTGAGTTGCAAATTGTATATTTATACTACACTTACTAAACCACCTACATATCCCTGCTGAATTCTACCTTTTTATTTTGACATTCATTTGTGTGTGTGTGCATTTGCTATAAATTCAATCAATAATAGTTTTGTTTTCCTCCATGTCATTGATAACAATATTAAATAACAAAAGGTCAAGAACTGTTTCTTAAAGACCTCACAAACATCAGTAAAAAAGGCAGTGTTTAATCAGTATGAACTCTTCTATTGATTTTGTATCACCTCGCTTCTTAATCAAAATATCATCCTGTAGCAAACCAAAACAGTTTACAGAAAAGGAAGTGGTAAATTGTACAATTGCTGCTATCAGTGACACTTCAATTTAAAAGAAAATTCAGTATTCATGTAGAACTCGTGACCCAGGCTGCCTAGTATTGTTATCCATGTTGCATTATTTTGATAGTTACAAATATTCTTACAACATTTATTGTAAAAATGCCAAGCAACCTGGCTGTTGAGGGTTCAGGAGTTCACATACAAACCTCAGCAAGCCAATGATGTTCAATCATCATTAGCACTTTCAGGCAAACAGCAGAAGACATCAGTCTGTCATCTGACAGTTACTCAGGAGTATTACACTTTCCCCTGTCAGCCTTCACTTATGTGGTGCCTAACAAAAGAAAAATCATTAAGCTGAACTTCAGGGGGAAAAAAAAAATAAAACTATTACAAGTAATGTAACCAACTTTTTATGTATCTGCTAACTACAAGAAGGAACAAAACATAGAGAGAAGGTTCAAGAGGTATCCTGTAAATATATATAAATTCCTGAAGAGAGAGTGTGAAGAGGATGGAACCAAGCTTTACTTAGTGCTGCTCAGTGTCGGGACAAGAGGCAGTGGGCACAAAGTGAAACAGAGGATGATGCAGTAGCTACTGAAAGAATAGCTGCTGAAATTTTCAGCAAAGCACAGGATTCCATAGGGTATGTCCTTACCCTTGTAAACAATTACTGCCTATTGTATGATGAAAATATTTTTTTCCTCATTAAACATCAGGAAACTTTTACTCTGCAGATGAGCACAGGCATAACTTGTTCAAAGACGTTGTGGAGTCTCTCTCCTTAGGGACACCAAAGAATTCTCTGGACACTGTGTGGAGGGCTACTGGCTCTTGGTGGCCCTGCTTGAGCAGTGGGGTTGGACCTCCAGAGGTGCCATTCAATCTCAAGCATTCTGTAATTTTGTGATATGCCTTGATGGAGACAGAGCTGTTCCTCTCTTTCAGTGATCAGTGGTATCTCTTGCATCCTTGGAAAATGCCATCACTTCAAGGATTACACATTGTTTAAAATTTGGATCATGATAACATAAATTGTGACACAAAATGAAATATTCCTTGGCACAATTTATCCAGCCAAAGCAGAAGTGTCTCAGAGAGTGCATTGAATTTCCTAGTGGATGGGAATGATAACTTGCACTACAGCAACTTTTGCACTGTCAGATTTCTTTTTCCCAGATGCCTCAAGGTATATTCTGTTTCCTCTAGTAGGGTCAATTCTCATATAACCAAGTTTCTACTTGGTAAACCAACATATTTAATCTATTGCATTTCAAACAAAATCACTTATTTTGTAAGATTGTTCATATATTATTTTTTTTTATGCTTGAGTTGTCTTCCATTGCTCAGCACAACTTACATTTGGTGAGCAATTGATCAAATCGGAAGCCTTTAAGAAACAGTCTTAAAAATTAAGAAGTTAGAAGTAAAAACTATGAAAAGGAAGAGACTATAAATGTTAATTCATAAATATTTCTATGATAAGGGCCATATAAGGATTTAAGAGAAGCAAAGGAAGAGGAACGAGAAAAAATATGTTGGGAAAGAATAAGACCTGTGTCACAGTAATTAAAAAAGGTAGATAATGTGACACCATTGAGCCTATCAGCTTTTGAATGACTGCATGATAGTAGCATAGTCTAATGACAGTATCTGTGTGTGTGAATCAAATGAAAATTAATTTCTGTTCAAATTGAAGTGCTGAAGTTATCAATCACAGTATAGAAAATGTCCAGAAAATGCAAATTACCAGATTATGGACCTCAATAGGTACATTTTTTAATTTGAAATGTGCTCATCTGTATCTGATAATATAATTTTACTTGAACAAAATTAAAAAATTAAACCTACTACATGTTATGTTCAATATGTATATATGCTTATTTCTTCCTATGGGGAATATCAAGGAAATCATGTCCATCATTTCTTTAAATTATATTAGTCAAAAATGAAAATACATTAGTGCTTTTATATGTTACTGAGACAAAACTCAGCTCAGTTCATGAAGGTAAGGAAACTCCACCATCCACAAGCAAGTGTAATCTAAAGCTGTGAATTGCCATTAAGAGTGTTCCAAGATTCATTTCTGTACTTATTCAGGAACAGAGGGAGAGCAGTGTGCAAGCTGCTCTTGGACATCTCCCTTGAGGATTTAACTGAAGTAACATGATATTGGCTGTTCATTTTCTTTCCTTTCAGCTAGAAACATATTCCTTATAGATATGCTGTATAATTCACAGGGCCAGTTATCTCTCAAATGATCTAAGGAGCAGCATCCCTGGCGGTTCTAGTCCAGTGATCACCTTGGTAAGATTGGAAAGCTAACTCCTATAGCAGGAGAATCCCATAATTAAAAAATTTAGGTTGGAAAAGAGTTCTGAGATCATTTGATCCAACCTTTTGCCAACCACCCCTTGTCAACCAGACCATGGCACTGAATGCCACATGTATGTTTGTTTCTTGAACACCTCTAGGGATCGTGACTTCACCACCTCCCTGGGGAGTCTGTTCCAAAGGTTAACAATCCTTTCTGGGAAGAAATTCCTTCTGATACCTAACCTGAACCTCCTCTGGCACAGATTGGAGCCTGTCACTTGTTACCTTGGAGCAGAGCTACACCAGAGTGATAAGGTCTTCCTTGAGTCTCCTTTTGTCCAAGCTAAACACACCCAGCTTCCTCAGCTGCTCCTGATAGCACTTATCTTCTGGACCCTTCACAGCTGTGTTGCCATTTTCTGGACACATCAGAGGAGGGCGGCCAGAAATGGTGTAAAGCAAGTTTGCAAACCATTCTGTTTCAAAGGTAAATACTGAGAGCTGCTTAAGCTGTGATAATCATATCTAGAGGGCTGCTTGTCACTCACATTCACTTCTTAAACTTTGTTTTAATTTCAGTGTTTAAATTCCAAAATGGTGTTTAGGATGAGCACTAGCATTCAGCAGCTGCAAGCTGTTAACATATGATCTCTTCCTGCTGTAAAAGCAGCAATCCTACAGAAGTGCTTACAAAATGCATAGACCAAATCACTTAAACAAAACATTCAATACATTCTCCAAACATTAGGGGGGAAATTAATTCAAGAAATGGTAAGATTACTTCTATATATATTTTATTGCTAAAAATATTCCCCAAAGCACATTTTTAAATTGCTCACAAGTAGTTCTTTGAAAATATCCCTTGCTACAGGCATTGGTTAATTTTGATCAAATATGTCTTCAGTTACCCAGCAGGAGAATATGGAAAAAATTGTGCCAGACATTTCTGAGAGGTGCAGATTGAAAAAAAAGGAATTGTGCAATGGGCACAACTTGCAGTGCAAGAAATTCTGATAAAACATAGGAATTTTCACACAGAGAGTAGTTTAACACTGAACCTTGAGTGAGCTGTGCAGTGACACTGGCTGGTAATGTCAGTAGGAAATACCCAGCTAAGTTACCTAGGTACAATGAAATACTGGGAAATGATAGAAAAGAGTGAAGCAATGTAACTGCAAGGAAAATGGTAAGGAAAGAGAAGATACTCTGAATGATGGTGTTGTAGAAGGGAGTATCATCAAAGAAAGATAAATTAAAAGCAAAAATCAAAGAAAAAGGTAAAAGATACAGATTAAAGGGAAATTTTAGACAGCTGCAATCGAATAAAAAATACAATAAATTAGGGTAATTAGTGACACAGCTAACTGATTTGGATAGGAATTAGAATTAATCAAAACCATTACACTGATTTTTTAAAGATGAGATCTCAGATCAAATGGGATGTGGCCTGGTGACCATTGCAATGACAGGTATATTGGCTGTCTTTGGGATGGAACAGAGGCGTCTGCAATGCACAAATCTAGTTTGCTCTGATGAGGATCTTGCTGTAGCTACACGACTGCTTGCAGGCTGTTCTTACATAAAGCTGATGTTATACACTACTTTTTTTTACTTTTAATTTCACTTAGCATTAGTCAAACAAAGAAAATATCAATTATATATCCAATTTAAATGGTCTTATCAAGCTGAAAGAAAAGCTGAAGTATGAATTTTTTTGCTGACTCTTATATATGACAATAAAGGCATCTGCCTGATTTAAGGAAAGAAAAATGTTTCCAAGACTCTATTTGCAAGTCGTTTTCAATAAAACTGTCTGTAACCCAAAGACTTGTCCTACTACTGTCAATGGGATTCTTGAAATTTTCTTTCAATAATAGAAGCCGAGTCCCTGCTCTGCAAAATGAGCTCTCTGTAACTTTATTTCAAAAGATCCTTACATTTGGGCAAATGTGGAGTGCTGCAGAATTTGCATCAGTTATTGTGCAGATTTAGGCATGTTAGAAAATTACACTGCCACTTTTCTCATTATGTCCTAAGTGATTTACTGTCAATACTACTCAGAAATAACCAGTAATAGTTCTCACACTGTAATTTAACTGTAAGCAAAGCTAACTGAATGTTTGCATAGTTGATCTATTTCATTTCCATATTTTTTTTTTAGCTGAGACACGATTCCACTGTGTTAAACACCTACTTCAGTATAAAATATTGTTGGATTTTCTAATTTTTTTTTTTTTTTTTTTTTTTTTTTTTTTTTTTTTTTTCAATGAATTCCATATGCCATACTTCTGACAAGGTAAGACTATTTTTCATTTCTCTAGTGATTAAACAAAGAGACCTGTGGAAAACAGCTCAAGTATTATGAGAATTTCTTGAAACAAATTTGCTATTAAAATATTATGTTGATTCACAAGAATTTTATTCTGTTCAAGTTCTCCAATACCTTTCACATTTCTTTAATTTTCTGTAAAAAGGTGATTGGAATTGAAATAGAGCTGATTCAAGGTTCATTTCCTGCATCACAAAGTCCTTACAGTAGCTGCTGAAATCTTCAGCAATGCAAACTAGTTCATAGTGTATGTCCTTACCCTTGTAAGCAATTACTGCCTATTGGATGACGAAGATCTTTTTTCCCCACTTCTTTGCTTCTTGTGTTTGACTGACTCACAAAACAATGTTCACCAAAATACATTGTTCCTCTATACAGATCTTGATCTCACTCCAAACCTAAATCAACAGCTACTCAGCTTCTGCAGTCACACTAGGCCCAGAACTGCTTGGCTGTTCTGCTCCCACATGAAAACAGTTTTTTTAATTTATCACTCATCCTTCTCCTGGATGAAAAACACCCCTCTTCATTTCAGCTGCCCCTGAAGCTCTTTGTTGAAGTATCCTTCTTCCTGCTGAAGTGCCTCCCTCTGTGAAACTTCTTTCTCCTACACAGATGGATATGTCCTTTTCTAGCATGAAGTGTAGGCTTACTTAAACACTCAGGCAGAGAAATTTTATGACACAATGTATTCCTTGGACTCATGGTTCATGCTAGAAGTGATGTAAAAATTAGTTTTAATCTTTAATATTAGCACAATGCAAACAAAGTTATCTTCACTTGACCCATCACCGTCTTATATATTATTATTTCTCTTTTTAAGGTAAACTTTGGACTAAATGAATGTGAGAATGAACAGTAGAGGGGCTGCTGCCTTTGATATCCCTTGAGCTAGGACTCTCAGACACTTCTTGTGCCCCATGATTGAAATGTCTTTCTCATTTGCTCCTCTTACTCTTGCCTAGCAAAACAAGGGGACAAGAAATACATTACAAGTATGGTGCACTCCGAGCTGAGTCTACACAATCTCACTGTTGTCACAGAGTGAAGAGGGAAAATGTGGCCGTTGCTGAAGAGGTTTTGTTTGTGAGTATTCTTCCTTACCTTGTGAAATCACAGGCCTCTGAAAAAGAAAGTGGGAAGGAGAAAGGGAACAAAACCCCCTGTATTTCTTAGAAGTGTAAGCATTCTAAGCTTACACTTAGAAGTGTAAGCAGTATTTGTCCTGTGTTTTGGTTGTCTTCATTTGAAGATGACAAAAAAGCCATCAGGAAAATAAATCCAGTGAAAAGGGATATAAAAATGGCAACTAAAGAATAATATCCTACCTCATATTAGACCACAATGAAAGGCAGAAGCACAGGTCTATGTGCTTAAAAAAGCTGTCAAAAAGCTTCATGTAATTTCTTTATAACCTTTTGTGCCACTGTTTAAAGGAACAGATTTTTTTGTGATCTTTGCCTAGTATCTCACTAACACAACTACTGCAAGCTAAGTTAGGGTTTCAAGATCAATAGATCATAGATCCACTCTTCATTTCAAACAAAATTTTAAAAAAATCAAAGAGTCATAGCTATCATCAATTATGGAGAAGAAAATTTGTGTGCAAGTTAGTTATTCTGCTATAATATCAAATTTATTTCAAAAAGTTTTCTTCCTTTTTATTCCCGAATTCATCAAATACATACTCTTTTGAAGAGTACATTTCTTTTTATTCTGACAGCTCATCTGTGGATTTAAAATAATACAGAAATAAGGCTTTCTTGCAGTTCAGAAATTCTCTCATCTCTGTTTGAAATTACGTAACTGCCTCAATCAAAAAACCCTCTGGAAAATATGTGCCAAGAGATTTGTGTGTTTGCTATTCTGTTGAATAGATCAAATGTGCCACTCTCTGTATGTTTTCAAAATCTTCTTTCTTACAAGAGAAGTCACAGCATTCATACTACCTTTTTTACTGTGAACTAAAAAAGTAGCACCTCTCCTAACAACTCCATAACCCAGAGTCCCTATACACTGAAGAACACAAACTAGTTTGAACCAGGCCAATTCACAGCTTCTTTACTATATGACACTTGTTTTCTTTTTTTTTTGTCCTCATCTACATTCACCTTAATGCTTCTAAATCATCATTGATTGGTGCTGTGAGGACTAGAAAAAGCTAATGAAACTAAATTTACATTCACCTGATAAAAATTAAGTTAAAATTGAAATTGCTATTTACCCACTATTGGGTGTTGCTAAAGGCAGTTCCTGCTTTTTCAGAAAAAACAGTCTACTGTTAAAACAGTAATCCAGGAAGAACTTTTGATCCAAAGATGTTATTCAATATGCTTTAGGTCATGCTGAAAACTCCTTTATTATTCATGGCAACTGCCTTGCTTGCTTTAGGCTTGATTTGTGGCTGTGCTCCAAACCCAGAAAAAGCATTCAAGAGTGGAGAGACAGTGTATGAAGGCATCAGACAGGAGAAAAGAAGCTGCAGCTGATACAAAGCACACTCAAGAAGCAGAAATGCACTTTCAGCAGAGGCATTCCATGGAAGTGGCGCCAGAGAGTGAACAAAGGCAGCCAGGAAAGTCCCCAAGGAGAGAGCCAGACCACCAGGTGTCTCATTTCAGCAATGGGAGGAGGAGAGGAAAAACTGAAAATTCAGAAATTATAACGATGGCACAGCCTCAGAATGCCTGTTTGATTTCTCTTAAACCTGCTGAGCTTTCTGTATAGAAACCTCACTTATCTAAGTCCATCAAATCCTGTTCTCAGCTTAGTTAACTGCAAACTTGTGCCTAAATTGGAGAACGCCAGCAGGTCTTTGGGACAATAAACCTGCTATATATTTAAACAGCAACCAGGAAAACAAAGTGCCAACCCTCTCCAGCATTGTTAGTGATTACATCCCTGTCCATCTTCTTCAGCACAACCCTGTACAACCCTCTATTGCAAAGTGTAGCTGGATGTGACACATACTCAGTGTTTTAAATGTCACAACTTCTGTATTTCCTTACTAACAAGAGGGACTGCAAGTTCCTCAGTGTGTTTCAAATCCCCATTGTGGCAGCTACTAAGGTTTTATTATTTATGTTCCTGTTCAAACTCAGTGCAGCACATTGATGATTCTGCTACTCTTTCTTTTCTTCCACTGCAGCACAGAAGATATTTAATGATCCAATGAAGAAAAACACCTAAGAATTTATAGAGAATAATTATCTCACTGAAGAACAGCATCAATTCCCTAATAAGTCCTTCCTCTCCCACCTCACTCTTCTCCCTGAAAAATATAATAAAATCTTTTATTCACCTAGGCAGAGTAAAGCAAAGTGGAAAAGCTTTGTTGAAAGTATCTAGATAACGTCCATTATTCTATGAGAATAACACTTGTGAAATAGGCACCAGACATATACACCCAAAGTGCTCATCTTAACAGAAAGTAGGTCATGGCGAACATAAAAGTGAATGCTTGAAAATAGTCATTTTTAGAGGGTGTGACAGCATAAAAAAATTAAAATATATCAATTCAAAGCAGTTATAAAAATCCACTTGTAACCAAATGTGTTTCAATAAACTGCTTGTACCTAATATTTTATTTAAAGGTTAGCATTCTCAATATGTACCATAATTTATTTTTCCAAGAATAAAACAGAGCTGCATATATAACAGCTGGGGGAGATTTGTTTATCGTGTCTGTCAATAGATAATCTAAGTATGCAGCTTTTTCCTGGGTGTAGACAGGAGGGGAGCTTTTCCTATTTTCACCTTCAAAACCTTGTCTAAATCTATGTTCCTTTACAAAGCATTAGCAAATAAATATGATCAAGCAGGTTTTCAGGACTATAATTTTAAAGAGGAAGATTGATAATTTAAAGTCTGAAGGCACTACATCACTGAATCATCTGAGTAAAGAACCAAATCAACATCTTACAAAAATGAGTCAGTTGAATCTCTCTGATGTTCAGTCCTGTATTTCTACTCTTTTCAGGTTACAATTGTACCAGTGAGACAGGAATGTGCTCTGACAGCCAGGAGAACAATTGTATTCAGGGATGTATCAAGAACAGCCACACCTCTGTGCAAGGGAGAGGATTGTCCCACTCTGTTTTGCACTGGGACGGCCTCGCCTCAAGTGCTGGGGCCAATTTCAGGTTCCTTAATGAAATATAGAAAGCTGTTAGAGGAGGGACACTGAGGTAGTGAAAAGTCTAGTGGGAAGACATAGGAAGAGCAGCTGAGGGAGCTGGAGTTGTTCAGCCTGGAGGAAAGACACTGAGGGGACACCTCATTGGTTTTGGCAGCTTCCTGACAAGGGGCAGAGCACTGATCTCTTCTCTCTGGTGATCAGTGGCAGGACCCAGGGGAACTGTATGAAGCTGTGTCAAGGGAGGTGTAGGATGGATACCAGGAAAAGGTTTTTCACCCAGAGTGTGGTGAAAAAGGCAGGCTCACAGGGCAGTGGCCACAGCACCAAACCTGACAGAGTTCAAGAAGCTTTTGGACAATGCTCTCAGGCACATGGTGGGATTCCTGGGGCTGTCCTGTGCAGGGCCAGGAGTCGGACATTAATGATCCTGATGGGCCCCTTCCACCTCAGGATATTTTATAACTCTAAGGTTCTATGAATGGTAATTCAATAGTTTTATGTTATAAATATTAAACATTCCCAAAACAAATTACCAGGATTACTAGGCAAGTATTTTAAAAAATAAAATAAGGAAACCTCCAAATTAGGAAGTGATATTCTTAATTTCTCATTTAGATATTTCCATCTTGTTTCCATAGGTTCATGAAAAATTTATTAAAGGAAACATATATCATAAAAAGAGTTGGCTGAGCAATTATTGAAAACAAGCAGAAGTCAGTCAAAGGCTTACCTTTTATTCACAAAAAGCTCAAGAGTGCATGAATATTGTGTGAAATCTTATTTTTTATGCCTGATTAATGAGCACTTGTAGAGTTTCTTCATTTTACAGTTTTCACAGAGAAATATCATAATTGACAAACCCTTAGCAGCTTTTGGAAACTGCATTCAACGTGTTTGCTATAGTTTCCCCTAACCACAACTGCAATATAATTCACTATTATCTTGTTGACAAGGCTATAATTCATTTCACACATCACTGTTCATTAAAATAATATGTACCTGTGCTCTGGTTTTGTACCACTTCAAAGCTCAACTACCAACAAATTCATGGTCAATTAGTTTGACTGGATGAATAACAGTTGGAAAACTACATAGGTTTCTCACCTTCCCATATTTTGTGTTTACATGAAATTAGAAGCTCATAAATCAATTACAATACAGTGAACTAGTCATAGTTCTCCATTCCTTTCATTTAGTGGAAGAAGACACGTCATTTTCTCTTAACTCGGTCACCAAAAAAAATCTCAAATAATTAATTTCTTTGTTTAGGCTGGTAAATTCTGAAGAAACTCAGAATTAAATATGAGATTTTAAGTTAGTACATATTTTTTCTGGGAACTGTAGAAGTCAACTGAAGATCTTTACTGTGTAAAGTTTATACTCACAAGACTGATGCTTCATGCTCATGTTGTTGCCTTTTTCCTAAACTGGCATAGACTTTTTACTGTTTTTGTTTTGTTTTTGTTTTTGTTTTTTAAGACATTAAAATTGAGAAAACCACAAAATTTCTTATTCCTTATAGATACACTCTTCTGAAATAATAACAAGAAAAATACTGTTGCTTGTCTCTCATCTTTCTTTGTGTCATTTGGTTAGCTTGTATGTTTCATACAGAATGAGTTTAATTTTTTTTTAGTGTGCACAGGTAGAGTTAGTGTTGGTCTGCCTCATATTTCAGAGCAAGTTTACTTCTGCAATTGGGAATGGTTGCACATGCAAACAAATACTGTACTCAGGGGGGACCTTAGAGTCCAAGACATCTGCTGAGCAACAGCTACACATAAACACTGATCAGTGAACAGAATCTTAAGTCACACAAAGGGCAACAGATGATCCAAAAAGTAAAAAACCTGGATAACAAAACAGCTTGAGCCAAACTCAAACTTTCTCTTGAATGCAGCAATGTACTTCCTACAGGGAATATTTGTCCAGGATGAAATGTATCTCTTTAAAAAGTGCACCATATTCATCTGTGATCTTACATTATGAGTCCTTAGATAGCTCCTCCTGTAAAAACTGTAGTTTTTGTAATAAATGTTGGAAGGGCTTTATTTGACAGAGAAGGTTAACACAGAGGGATCCATCCAGACATCTTTATACAAGTGGAAAATACTAAGTTGGCTATTCTTTTCCCTTAGGCCTTCTCATTCCTAGTCCACTTTTTATGCTCTTCTAAAACATAACAGTGTTCAGAAGGCACTTTCATGTGTTCCAAAGGTTCATTGAAATCAATTTTCATTCAAGATCTTACGTCCATATAAGAAAACCAAGCTTAGTTTATGGCTTGCTGCAGGGACTCATACAAACTTAGAAAACAAGACCAAAACCAAACATACAAAAAAAAACCAGCAAAAAATCACAGCCATGGTAGTGAATATAAAATATGCTAAAGTAGCTTTCACATTGTTTTAGAGAAGGGGACAAAATTTTTTTTTTTTTTTTTTTTGTGAGCCCTTTAATAGTAATAATTTCTACAGTCTTTTTCCACCTTTGTTTTAGCAAATTAGGTTCTGAAATGATCTCCATATTCTTTGGAAAATCATGTTACCTATTCACAGAAATCATTACAAACCCAGATTCCTCATAAGAACTTGTGCTTTAATTTTTCAGCTACTACCAGAGACAAGTCAAGCATTTAAAAAGGTGATTATTTGGGCGGGGTTTTTTTTTACCATATTAATGATTAAATTTAATGAAAACAGGGGGAAAAAAGTCAAAAATACCATCTCAGAAACTTTGATTAGAATTGTGTTCTCAGTTAGTTCAGAATTAAATTGCTTGACATTATAACACAACAGAGGTTGGACAATTTGAATGTCTGTTGTTCATGAGCAATTTTCTACAACACAGACAATATCATAACATATCTTATCATGTCCCACTGAAAGACAGTAGATTTAACTAGATATAAGGAAGAATTTTTTATATTGAGAGTGGTGAGGTTCTGGCACAGGTTACCCAGGGAAGTGTTGGATGCCCCATCCCTGGAAATGTACATGCCCAAGTTGGATGGAGCTCTGAGCAACCTAGTCTAGTGTAAGGTGTCCCTGCCCACATAAGGGAGATTGGAACAAGATGACTTTTGAGGTCTGTTTCAACCCAGGCCATTCTATAATTCTTTGATTTTTCAAAGAAGAGGGCAAACTATCCCCTTATAAATGAAATAATATGGCTATGTATCTTGAACCCTCAGAGAGAACACTGCTGTCTCATGAATATTCCCCATGAATCAAGCTGGCCAGGATGCTAATTAAAGCTGAAAAATTTTTGAAATAAAAGGTGTTTAGATATTTCATTAAACAAGTCCGGGTTTTAGAAAAATTCTGATTTTCCTCATATAGGTGTCATGGAAACAACACTCCTTTCATAGAATGCACAATCCTTTAGATGCCATTGAGCTGGTCCTGAATAAGGATTGGAGGGCTAGATTAAGACTGAAGTATCACATTAATAAAAAGGAATTTTTTTTCTGAGGGGTCACAAGACAAGATTCACTAAGGAAGGATCAGGATTCAAAACATCAATTTTAAGAATGAGAATGCTATTTATGTGTTTGTCAGACTTCTTAAGAATTGTATCAAATATCAACCTGTACATATGGTTGAGAAGATCTGATTTTAAAGTAAGTAATTTAGAGTAAGGTTTTTCATCATCTCTGTACACAGCCTGGCACTGATGGTTTGGGGATGACTGCACATGCTTTTTCAGACTGGGAACTTGAAAAAATGTGGCAAAAAGGTTATTAAAGCCATCACTTTACATCTTCCCATGCCTTCCCCATACCTCTGTTAGGTATGACCTACTACAGGATTTGATGAAGAAGTCTTAACAGTTGCAGAAAAGGAAGAGAGAAGCAAAATCAAAATCTAAACCTTAGGTGTCTATCTAGAAATGGTTATCAAACTGTATGCCTGTCTCTTAAACAAACATCCAGATAGTTTTTCTCTGATTGTGTTCATAAGTTCTTCAGCCAAAAGTCTCAACCATAGTCACTTATTAGCACAAACTAGGAACACAGTCATGGTTTCCTTGCACTGATATGTCCAGCATACCAACAAAACCTGAAAAAGCTTTTAAAAATACTTTTTTTGGGTTTCATCTAATTCAGAAACAGAGAATGAGTAATAGCCATAAAATGTTTTCCTAAAAATAAGCTAAAAGCCTGAAGCAATAGTGTAACAAGAAATGTTCTTGCAGTAGCATGGGTTTCTGAGGGAGGAAGTAAAGATTTTTAAATATTTCAAGGTGATTCCTCAAGGGAAATACCTCATACTTCTGTGATCTCCCAGGCGTAGTACAAAAAAAATGAACTTACAGGAAAAAAAATTAAATTTAAAGGTTGGTTTGTCAGTGCCAAAAAAGCAGATGATGGGTGTTTATATACTTAGTCCAAAGACACCTTTAATCTTGGATAGTGCATCTGGCAATTTTTATATGAATTTAAAGTTTAATTTTAACCTACTGGATTTGATTGGCTTGCTGGCCTCAGATTAAAAAATAAATAAATAAATAAATAAATAAATAAAATAAAAGGAAGAAGCCTAAATCTCCCATGTCCATAGAAGCTGCTGGGTCCAAGGGCACCCTGCCAGTTATTGCTATCATCATTTATCATCATTTCAGTCCTGCCCTCTCACACAGATTACGCTAAGAAAATCCAGCTTTGGAAATGTTCAGGATCTAAGGGGGATAAGATTTTCAGATAGCTTGACTGACAGCATCTCCTGCAGTGCTACAGGGAAGTGGTGGGCTACTGCAGAGAGTCTCAAAGGCTGTCGATGCTTTTTGTACTCCTCAGTGTCATTTCTCACACACCCAAATCACAGCTGTCACTGCTACCTTGTCTTCTCTTCTTCAGTCGGTACTGAGCTGCACATCTTTCACTTTGGCTCTGCCATGACAACTGATGGATAATCTCAGTCTATGAGGAGATTCACTTGTGTCTTTTGAGGAGAGATGACAACTGACACAGGTGTGTCATGCGGAGAAAGGGCAGTGAAAGGAGAACCTTGTTGAATGAACAGCTAAAAACTTCTAGTCCCATGCATTATAATAGAAGAAAAGTAGTACTTCTGTACTTAAAAAATAACTGGTTTTAGCTCAAGAAAAAATTATCAACAAAATTAAGGCAGAGTGCTTGCAACCGTACAAATATGACTGCACATTCTTACAGCCATAATTCCTAGTCTCATTATTTCATAGAATAATAAATTTCATAAAATAATAGAACAGCCTTGGTTGTTAGGGACCTTAAAGATTATCTCATTCCAACCCCCTGCCATGGGCAGGGACAGCTTCCACTACACCAGGTTGTTGAGAGCTCCTCCATCCAGCCTGGTCTTGGACACTTCCAGGCATGGGGCAGCCACAGCTCTGAGCAAACTGTTCAAGTGTTTCACCACCCTCACAGTAAAGAATTTCTTCCTAATCTCTCATCTAAACCTACTCTCTGTCAGTTTAACACCATTCCCCCTCTCCTGTCATTCCAGACCCTTGTAAATAGTCTCTCTCCATCTTTCCTGTGGGCTCCCTTCAGGTACTGGACAATTGCAATTTGGTCACCCCGAAGCCTTCTCTGTTCCAGCCTGCGCAATCCCAGTTCTCTGAGCCTTTCCTCACAGCAGAGCTGCTCCAGCCCTCTGATCACCTTGTGCCTCCTCTGGCCTGGCTCCAGCAGGTCCCTGTCCTTGCTGTGCTGGGAGCCCAGAGCTGGATGCAGCCCTGCAGGTGGGGTCTCAGCAGAGCAGGGCAGAGGGGCAGAATCCCCTCCCTGCCCTGCTGCCCACGGGGCTTTGGATGAGCCCAGCACACGGGGGTTTCTGGGCTCCCAGCACACACAGCCGGGGCATGTCCAGCCTCTCACCCACCAGCACCCCCAAGTCCTTCTCCCAGGGCTGCTCTGGGTCTGTTCATCCCCAGCCTGGACTGGTGCTGGGGGTTGCCCTGACTCAGGTGCAGCACCTTGGACTTGGTCTGTTAAACCTCATGAGACTTCCATGCACCACTTCTTGAGCTTGTCCAGGTCCCTCTGGATCACCCTTTCTGTCACATGTGTTACCCACATCACTCAGTTTAGTGTCACCTGCAAACTCTCTGAGTGATGCACTCAATCCCTTTGCCTGTGTCAATTAATGAAGACATTAATTAAATAACACCGGTCCCAGAACAGACACCCAAGGGACACCACAGGTCACTGATGTCCATTGGGACTCTGAGCTGCTGACTGTGGCCCTCTGGATGGCACTGTCTAATCAATTTCTTATCCATCCAACAGTCCACCCATCGAACCCATGTCTCTGCAATTTAAGAGAAGGATACTGTCAGGGACCACACAAACCAGCAAAAGTACTTGTGTGATTTTACCTACTCTGAATTCATTTTAATTAATGACTCACCTCCATCATGCTAAGAATCCATGTGACTGTCAGCAAAAACATAGCTAAATTAGACCAAACGTGTCTCGAAGAGTGGGCAGAGGGAACAAATTCCTGATTATCAGGCTTTGCAGGAACTCTATCCAGGCTGTGACTACATGGAGGTGTACAGCAGGAGGGTAATGAAGAAGTTATGGATTCACACACTGTCTTGAGCACAGGAGGAGAGGTAGAAGGCTGCATATTTGTAATACTTTTGGTAAATATGTTTTCAAATTTGCTAGAATATTCTGCACCACTTCTGCCAAATTGTATTTATAAATAATTTATTTCTTATAGCTAACATGTCAAGATATTGAATTTTTTATATATTCCATAAAACTGTATATAAGCTACACAGAAGTCTGTTACAACTTAGGCCTTTCTGGTGACTAATTAACAATCATGAGCCAAGGCATTTATTGTAGGAAAGAACACAACCCTACTTTAAAGACTAGAAGTGACCATCATGTCTATACAAATTCTTCCTGTTGTTTCTTATCTTCATTATTAATAATGTATGACATTTTCCCAGTCTTAGATTCTATAGGTTTGAATTTTAGTCACAGGGTTTTTTTTGTACTTCTTTAGTTTAGTTAATTCAAGCATCCTGTTCCGTTAGAAATATTCTAAATTACTGATGAGTTTACTAAATTACCTTTTTAACCTTCTTCTGGATAAATTAGCAGAACAGTAAATGTTAAGAACACATGTAAGTTGGCCAGGTGGCTTAAGGGAGATATAACTCCACCTTCATGTCTCTCATTAGCTCTACTCTCTATAATGTAAATTTTCTAATCAGATGAAGTGGTCCAGAATTGCATAGTTCTCCCATTCAGACATTATCTAAATGCATGCAGCTCAGAATAATTTAATGTATCTAATGTATTTCATCTAAAACGCTGCATTGTTTTAATACTTTTTTTTTTTTTTTCATTACCTCAGAAGCTCTGTTGTCTTCAAAAGATTTTTAAATTAAACCAACTTAAAAATGAGATTATCTCATTTAGTGTCATTTCAGCAATAATGGTATCTGGGAATCAACTTCACCCTTGATTTTGACCAGTAGGCTGCCATGGGAAGTCAAAGTAAAATCAGAAGTGCAATTATAATAGAGTTGGGTTCTTTCAAGTGTAGGTTGTATTTCTGGGATGTGCTTCATCATGCTTTTAACAGTTTGATATCCAAATTCCTTTATGATCATTTCTTAAAACACATCCTTGCCTCATTTTATGTTTTCACTGACTGATTCAGCACTTCTCCAGAAGGAGAATGCCATGTTAGTAGACAACATGAAGTAAAAAAAACACTGCTGAACTACAATAGGGATGTGCATCTAATCCTTAGGAATGAGTGACTTGCCTTTTCCTCAGTCTCCATGGGATGGTTTTGTTTTCTTGGTTCTGTGGGAGGTGCAAATTTTCTGAGAAACAAAAAGGGTTTATTTACCCAGAACCATCTGGAAATTGCAATCCTGATAAACCCAATTGCACAGGTAACTAATTTTGTGGTTGAGACATATCTGAGTTGTGGAAAAGCAGATTATGTTCAAAGTGCTGAGAGCAGAGAAGGATGGAATGGTTAAAAAGCACGCAGGTTAATGGTCTCTAAATGTGAAGGTCCTAGTGTATGTAATACACATATGTATATTCCAGTTTACTGAGGAAGGTTAAATTCCTCTGTTCAATGAGGAATATATTGTGTTTTTCCTATGCATCTTCTTTGGTTTGTTTGGTTTTACTCCAGCATCCCTCCTAAAGTATATTTTGTTAGAGGGGAGGACATAGAAGGACAGTTATTATTCATCATTTTATGATTAATAACAGAAGTTTAATGGAGGGAAAAACAACAACAAAAATGAGGTGGAACAATGATTGCTACTTCTTAACCACAGGTTTGCTGGTCTGTACTGGACTTTTAAGAAGCTTTGTCAACAAATACTGCATCATGAATTATTCATTTTATCAGCTCTATTAATTCCATTACAACGGCAAGACATCCCTAGGGACTGAGACTCAATTCTCCTTCTGTCTACTGGCATCACAAGGAAATCTAAAGGAGAGACTGAAAATGGCCCTACCATTCATCACATTTTGTTTGGCACATACAGAAGAGCACATTATTTATACATGAAGATTAAATATGCATTTATTTGTCACAAGCAAGGATAAAATGATTAATATGACTTCTGAAAACCAAAAAGAGTTTACAAGGGAAATGAGCAATCCAGAATTGCAAAGTCACAATTAACTTTTCAGTTATACAACAAAATGATAGTGTATTGGGTAATTTTACTGCATAACAGAAGAGATGGTGGGTTTGCATCACAGAGCCTCTTCAGATCAAAGTGTGATAATGCATTAGGACATTATATCAGATAAAAAGCCTCAATAAATATAGCCACATCTTCCATTAGTATTTTTTTAAATCAAAGTGTATTTTAAAAATATTTCTATTTCCCTGCAGTTTGCAAGACAGGGAAACACCTATCTCAGCATCTGAAAAAATGTTAGTGATATCATAACATGCAAGGACAAGTCACTTGTACAAATAATCCTAAAGGAAGCCACTGCTTACTAAAACACCTGTGAAGATCTCTTTTCCAGACTCCATGGAAAAGAGAAATGAACTGGGTGAGACTGGAGGTGAAAGGTATCAGTGAAGGTAGGGATATTTTCTAAATTTGAAAGATCATATTCTATAATTCAGCTGTATTTCTCTTGAGCTATCAAGAAAAGCAGGCCTATAAAGAGAGCTTTTGGAGAGTGGAGGCAGCAGCAGAGGATTGACCATGAGGGAAGAGCAATGATGTGGTGAGGGCTGCATGGCACTGTCCTCCACTGCAGATTTCAAGCTTAGATCACTGGAGAATCACTGGAGACTTCATTCCTCCTCACTGAGCACCATGGGTGAATACAGTGTTCCTGCTGCCAATTCCATATCACTCTGGGCAGAGGTACCAGGTTTTGAAAAGCAAATCACTGATAATTAAGTATATTTAGTTGACTGGCATTATTTCTTTCTCCACACAAATCAAGTTCCTTATCACCAGAAAAAGCTAGAGCACAGACTGCAGATACAAGTCAGAGGAGTAACTGTATGATTTAAAAACATTAAAAACACGTTACATTTCACTTGTTTCCTTTAAGCCTGGCTCTAAGGACCATGACTTTAAGAGTATAAATTTAACACATCAATTTAAGCACAAAGAGGTTTCAGAAAAGAAGGGTTTTAAGGAGTATGAATGTCCAGAGGCTCTCAGGGGCTGTTCGGTGTCCCTCTGAGCTTTCCCCTTGCTCAATCCACAAGGCCTGGCACACTGCAGGCAAGGAGCTGTTATTTCAACACTGGGCCTCTACCACATGTGTCCAAAAAGGGGGTATTTAGATGCTGAAATAGAATTGCCAAAGTTCAGTACTTCAGGACAGTTGTGACAAGCTGGCAGTGTTAAGAATCCAAATTTGCAGCTCTAACACCTAAAGCCTACATGCTACCTAAGGCACTGGAGAATTACATAGCACAAAATGGCTACGGAAAATGTAGCAATGAGGGACGGACTTCCCTCATTTATTTTAAGAAGGGATTTGCAGTGCTACTTTAATTTGTCCTTCTAAAGAGTAGATTTCCTGAAATGCAAATATCCTGATCCTTGGGGAGAATCCCTTTAAGAGGAAATCTCTCAAAACACATCTTCCCAATTCCCACTGGGAGTCTGAGCCACAGGTATCTTCTACATATTTGGCACAATTCATTTCAGAGATATTGACCAGAGTAAGTCAATGTTATCAAGTCCTCCCAGCATAGCTGCACTCTTTTGTCTGTGACATAAAGAGCGGAGAGAAAAGTGAAATGAAGACTTCAGTGGGCTATTGTGCTGTGGAGAACACCACTTCTGCAGAAAAATGTCTCTTGCCTCTTAGGTCCTTGTGTACTTCTACCCTCAGTTAGATGAGCTGCATAATTCAAAAATATGGCTGTACATACACTCAGTTCTCAAAACTGCTGAGAATTATAAGCATGAAGAGCACAGAACCATAGTCATAAAATCCAAGGAAAATGAAGCATTTCCTAGACCTACCTAGTTACTTGTCTAAATATAATTCATTCAGTATAGTTCATCAACTTTAACTATATCTACTTGTTCACATTATGAAGGGCAAACACAAAAAATGGATTTTAACTCCAGGCATTTATATATCACTACGCACCAATCCCATATATCAATGGCTCATATAGTGAACAAAAATAAACACTTCACTAACTTGATAGTCTGTGGAACAGAGTCTGGAAAAGATGTAAATAATTAGTGACACACCATATATGAGAGACCAGGGAGAAGGTCAAGAAATCATACTACGAGAAAGGCTCAGACATACATTTAACACAAGAGCGCTCTCTAGGTTATCATGGTTGCATTGTTTTATTAGTGTTGTTAAGCAGAGAAGCAATATGACTTGGTAAAGCAAAGAAGAGCAGCATATTTTCTTTTCACTGCCTGAGAGTTCATTTCAAAAACTTAAATGCAGAAAGTCACGGGGGTTTTTTGGTTTTTTTTTTTTTTTTGTTTGTTTGTTTGTTTGGTTTTTGTTTGTTTGTTTTGTTTTTGTTTTTGTTTTGTTTTGTTTTGGTTTTTTGTTTTGTTTTGGTTTTTTTTGTGTTTTCTTTCACAGTCTTAATCAGGCAGCTTAGTATAGAACCATTGTACAGTAGGACAGAGATCAGACCTATTAGGGTAGCACTGACGGATGGCCCTTGCCATTTTTTGTAATGGAAATTTGGTAGAATAGTCATTAGAACATTTATTTTTAATGGTACTACTAGGTTCTGAAATTATGCTCAGCAGGTTGAGTGATCCTGGAGAGACTTTGAACATAATATTGTAAATTGTGCAATAAAGTATGTTACTTTAATCCCTGAGTTAAGGACAGACAGACTTTTCAGATAATCTAAGAACCGTTGTAGACTTTCTCTCAGGTGAATGTACAAGGCAACCTGAGCCTGTTTTGCAGGTTTAGCAAAATTTGGCTTTGAGACCATCAATAAATGCATTAGACACAACTGAAGCTTTAGGAAAATGTGCTTGTGGTCCAAAAATAACTGAGAAAAAGGCTCATTCAGTAAGTCATGACCTCGTTTCTGTTGATACTTTTTTACATACCTAACTCATGCATATGGACAATCCTCCAGAACCCAACAGCCTTATTCATAAAGTCAGCAAGTATTGAAATAAAAAGTCCAATCCTACTTTTAGGAATAACTGTCATTGATCATATTATGATGTTCACAGTTTATTAAAACTCTTAGAAGTACATCTGATTAAATATAAGTAAAATAAACCTACTGAGATTTTTATTTCCCCTATTAAAATATTATTTACCTGCATATAACATGCATCAAAGTGTATGATTCAGAAGATAAATGACTCCTTGGAAATAATCATGTGAAATCATAAGAGTAGTATCAATTTGTAGTAATGAGGTAGAAAAAATATTTATTCTTTTAGGACAATCATGGAATGGGTTTGAAATCCTTGTAAAATATATAGTAGGGTGTTTTGGCTACCGGTTTTTAGATATTTCATCATCAAGTTGAGTTTCCAGGCTGTCCTTTTCATGATGTTGTGCAGTTAATGGCTGATGTTATAACTGGTGATGGTGTAGTATACAGTTGACAGAAGTGCAACACTAAATCAACAAAATAAGTTATTTAAACAACACTGTGAAAATTATCTTGGATGCAATATACAAATGTGCATCACAGACATTTCAAGACCAGAAATGATACATTGTAGGTTGTTGCTTGTGTGTTTGCTTTATGAGGAAGAGATATTTTCTACTTTATAAGGATTCTGAAATATGATATTTCTTTGTTTTTTCTTGTCAAGACAGAGAAGTTGTAAAGATGATAGTAATTGCTACCATGTGTTTTAGAAGTATGTATGATTAGCATACCATGCTTGTCTCATTACAAAAAAGTGATATGCTTGTGGCTAATTCTTGAAGAGCAGTTATACACTATTCATCATTGAATCACCAAGAGTAAAGAGAAAGACTTGTACATTGACAAAGATAGACAAATCTCAGTGAAAGTAAGGAATGTCACACTCAGATTTTCACAAGGAAGAAAAAATAAGAAGAAATTTTTATGTGAATTAATTTTTAATTTCATATTCTGTAATGATACATAGTAAGATCATAATGGCTTCATTACAGAATGATCCTGAGGAGTATGAGACATGTTGTACAATGCACTAGAGCTCACTCTATTTATATGCTCTTATTATTTCTACAGCCGTAAAACAAAAAAAACCAAAAACAAACAAACAAAAACCAAACAAAACCAAAAACAAACAAACAAAAACCAAACAAAACCAAAAACAAACAAACAAAAACCAAACAAAACCAAAAACAAACAAACAAAAACCAAACAAAACCAAAAACAAACAAACAAAAAAAGGTGGTTTAACTAACTGTGTTTTAGCAAAATTTTATCATTTTTTTCTGCACAAAGCAATGTGCTTTGCCCTCTGGCATTTCTCCTCTTTGGCTCTAGAAAGTAGGGCCAGCGTGAGGGCAGTTTGGGGAAGGAAAGCAGCATGTCATGGGCAGCACTTGCTAGTAGCTTTCTGACAAAACTAGTTCTGTAAACTCCAGCTAGGCATGCTGAACTTTCACCAAGAGAAGCCATGCTGTTTTCATGATGAGCAACTAAACACTTTCAGTTTCCAGCAGGTCAAAGCTGGGACTATCAATTTTGCAGGCAGCTCGGGACTATTTTTATTATTCCAGGTTCTCTGATATGACCATAACATTTAAAAAATATTAAGTTATTGTCAGGATTTCTAAAGTTTCATGGTTACATACAAAAATATCAAAATGCAGTAGTTAGGGAACACTTAGAAATGTTTGGCTTAGAGCATCATTGTAAAACATTTATTTATTAATCATATTCTTCTTTTAAAAGTAATCTCACAATATCTGCACTTGAGAGCCTCTTTTAGGATGCCTTTATATACAGTAAGAAAAAAAAAAAAACAAAAATACTGCAGTACCATTATTCTCATCCTAAAACATCTAAGACAAGACAGAAGAACCTCATGCAAAACATATTTCTCACAATTGACTGTACAAGAATCTAGATGATCAATTTATAATGGTATTGTGGACATTGAAAGATAGATGGACTAAAACCCCATTTTATAGGTCAAAATTTCCAAGCAAAAGAAATCTCCTAGTTAACTAGAAGTTCCATGTCCTTTAGTTATATAGTTCTATTTTCCTGTACAACTATGTACATGTAAAACCTTTTTTTTTCAAATATTTGTTCCTGTAAGTTGGTTCCAAATCTGTTTTTTTTCCCTTTAAATCCTTTACTCTCTTTATTTACTGTAAGGTTTTTTATTTAAATTTTATTCTGTTCAGCTCTGTTGATGTTGAAAATTCGTTAATTCTCAGAAATTATAAGAAAGAAATACATGCATTACTTCAAAAACCCAACAGAACATGATTTCATGCATTCAAAACATGCTTCATTTCTTTGCCAATGAAAATGAAAAGCAACCAAGGGCTTTCTAGACCTATGACATTCTAGTCACACCTGAGTTTTAGTTTAATTTTTTGTGTTCCAGTTTCCTCAGAGTTTCCACAAGTGTTCCAGAAAGTCCTGCCAGTGTCAGACCTTCTCCAGGCCATCCCATCAGTCTGGCTTCTCCCTGCAAAGCAGCTGCAGTGTAAGTCATACTGCAGCTGGAAAGAACAGGGAAAAGAAGATCAGCTGTCCATATAACTATGGAAACAGTGTTTCCCCAACCTATCACAGGTATGAGCATAGCCTCCTATCCATGTTCCTACAGAGATGGAAGTGAAGAGATTGTATTTGGAAAAAAAACACTGCATGAAGAGAAATGGAAAAACAGGATAAATAAGATAAAACAAGGAAGCACAAGAGGGCACAGAGAAGCAAAAAAACCAACCAAACCAAAACTAAAACAGGATTCCATTAAATAGTATTCAAAGCAAGAATGGGAAATAAAAAAAAAAAATAATAAAAAAAAAAAGCAGTATATATTAAACAATAAATAATACAAAATAGATCTTAATATACAAATGTAGAACAATAAACTTAACTGTTGCCAGCAGTGACTCGGAAAATTAGATCAGGAGAAAATGACAGTATGACCGATTTCCCAGCTGAAAATTGTGGTCACTGTAGTGACTTGCCTACCCAAATAACACCAAAGTTTTTATTTATGGCCTTCCATTGATTTCCTGGGAGACCTTTCTTTGAAGACTGTTCTTTTTGAAATGACACAGCATGTAACTAGTATTTGCTGACACCAGGATGTCATTCTCAGAAATAACACCTCTTTAAGGTGCTGCTTCCGTAGTGAGGCAGTGACACTGCATTCCTCCAGTTTCCAAAAGTTAATACCCAGAGGTTAAGAGAATGGTTAGCACACAGGCAGCAGCTTTAAATCGTCTTAACACTGCACTAACTTAGTGTAGTTTTAGCAGAGTAATGAGTTGCAAATAACACTTGTACACATACACCTTTAATTCAGAGTTCAAGAACTACATGAAATGAGTTTTGTGACCTCGATCCAATTGCCAGAAGCCAAAAGTCCAGATCAATAAAACCATGGCCTCAGAGGAGAGTAATTAGCACCCTGGCAGAAAGTGCCATTGCACTTGGCAGGCACTGAATGGTCAAAAAGTTACATCTCTTCTGTCTCTTCAGAAACATACCATGGAATGAGAATTTTTTACTGCTGTTCCTCAGATTGAACCTAGGATTTAGACTTAGCAGAAAAACTAAGTCTTCAGAAAGATATATCAAGCATTTTTCTTGGAAATTAGATCTTTACAAGTAATTGGGTATGTCTCAGACTTAGCCCAATTTTAAATGGAGTCATTACCACAATAAGCAGAATAGTATATTTTGACTTCTGATTTCCCACATCACTCTCAGAAGGGAAGACCTTCTTCTCATTATATTCAATTTTATTTTGAATTTTTTAATACAAACTAATTATCATCTATCTTTCACCATTCTGTGCAATTTATCTGTTTACTGTCCCAACAAATACACTGAATGATGGCACTTAATGGGACCTTTGCCCACATCATTTGCTTACGAAATCATAAATACTTCCTGGACTGCATTAACAAAAGCAGGAGCCTTTTGAAGCACACACTTGATAATATTGAACAATTCAAGTAATGCATCAGGAAATAACATTTTATCCATACACCATCTTATTATTTGCTCCATTCCTTCTATTTATCACTCATTAGATCACACTGAGCTGCTGTGTCCAGTTTGGACCACCAAGTAAAACAAAGGCATCTAGAAGCTGAAGAAAGGTAAGAGGAGACACGTCAAACCAGTCAATTCTTGAGTACTTGCCATGTGAGGAGAGGCTGGGGGAGCTGGATTTCACCCAGGAGAAGAGAAGGAAAGGAAAGGAGGAAAGGAGCTGGGACAAAAAAAACCCTCAGACATCAATTGAAATGAGAAGCTTAAGGCTAGGTGTAAGTTGTTTCCTTCTCTCAAGGGTGGTCAAGCTTGCAAGTTAACTGTTTTAAACATCATCCCCTGAGGTTTTCAAGTCCTGATTGGAGAAAGCCCTAAGCAGGTTGGTCTGACCCCAGAGCTGCCCCTGCTGGTCTGGGCAGGAGGACTGCAGATCTCCCCAAGTCCTTTCCCCACCAAGTGATTCTGTCATGCTACAGCTGTAATGTAGGGATGACCAGGACATTAACTTCAAAAGTACAGCATTACAGTGCTAATTAGTCCACTGACATTAGCTAATGTGAAGAGCTAATGTCACTGGAGTCAAGCTGTTGCAGTCACTGTGTCATATTGGTACTGCCATAGCACCATTCTTTGTTTTGGAAGAGGACTCCTAACCTTTGAAGAAGCAATCCTGAGAGATAAACAAATAACATACATTGTCTATTTCCTGACTTTATATCATCTAATCACATCTTGCTTTACTAGGATAGATTTCTGGTATGAAAAGAAATGAGCGATGCAGAAAAAAGAACTAGTCTTTGTGGCTAATTCTGTATTTCAGCGTTTCTGGAGGATCTGTGTTTCCTCTCTTAAAACAAAAAACTCATGATGGGTGAAAGCAAACTGTTCATCTTTGTAGAGCTAAGAGTATAGTAGCACAATCGATGCTGTCGTGCTCTAACAGTCCAAATAATGCAAGTAAAAGACCTTATTAATAAAATATCAAAATTTTTATCTGAGTGTTTCTAGTATCTGCCTCCTTCCTCTGGAGTTATTCCCACCTTTTCCAGTTCCAGTGTGTTCAGTTTCACATGTTCCAGTTCCTTAATCTTCTTGAAGGCTGAGGATGTTTAGGATGAGTTATGAGTATCCTGAGGTCTTCATGAGGGGAGTATGGTGTTGACGGTATGGTATTTTTCCTCCTTAGTGTTGTGGCTTTCTTTTAATATATTCTCCCTTCCCCACCTGCTCCTCCCTTTCTCCTAGTTCCAGGGAAGAGGTGAAAGCTGCCCCACAGCTCCTCTGCATGCCCAGAAGGCATTTTTCTGTCCAGCACTGCCAGGATCTGCCAGCCCCTTCCCCAGTGGCACGCCCAGAGCTGGAACTCAGACAGGCTGGACAAGGAGAACCCAGCTAAGCCCACTCAGGATCAGCCCCTGGGATCCAACTGATTCCTGCCCCCAGTATAAACCATATTTTCAGGGCCAGAGCTCACCTGCACTCTCTGCAGAAGATACCATGGATTACAGTCCTAGTGCCTTAAATTTTAGCTTTCATGTTTTTCAGATTCTCTGATGCCTAGGGGTGTAGTTCTGAGCCTCATCTTAAGTGCTAATCAGCTCTCTTTGCAGAGCAGGTAGACAAAACAAGTCCTTTTCCTGATGAAGACCAAGGACAACTTTCAGGCCCAAAAGGACAAACAACCATAGACTGAAGGGAGAAACAAGAAGGATGAGACTTCACAACCTGAGGCTGTAATTGGACAATTAACCCCAATATGCAAATGGACCAAAACTTACAAAAGTGTAAGACCTCAGGACCGATCAGCCATTTTGTGACTATTCTTAGTCCCCCTTGGGTGTAGCCCTGGTCAGGCTCTTGTCCTGCCCAAGGTGTATCCTAGAGGACTTTCAATAAATACCTACTTTATTCTCTAGCTCTGTCTAGTCTCTGTTTCAGGTCAGCCTTCCCAAGACATCAGTCCCTGACTGGTTTGTATCTGTTAGTAAATAAGTTAACTAAAGAAAATCACTTAAAATCTTGAAACAAAAAGGAACATTTCGTTTCTCTTCAGATGTGATGTCTTGAACTCTATCTATCTGTCAGTAATATGAAGAGGAGACTTTGATGACATTCATGTGGAAGACATAAGAGATAATGAACACTCTGCCAGGTGAAGTTTCTAATAAAAACCTGTTTTAATTATGTGGAAAGGGAAAGCAGATATTTGAAGTATCATGGTGAACACTGACAATTTTTAGGATATTATGAGTCAGACTTCAAAACCTTTCCCTGACGAAGAGATGAATAAGGTGAAAAATATTATTAAGGTCTCTTCAGAGAATAGATTATATAGAAACTGATGTTGAGAATGTACTCATGTGAAAATTGTTCAAAGCCATGTGTATCAGGAGGTGCAAAGATGCACCTCTATTTCTGGCCATAGACCTTGGATCTTATTGTGTACTGACCATGAATCTGACCTGCCAGAAGACTTTCTTCTGCTAGAGGCTATTAAAACTCCATGACAGATTAGTCATGAACTTTGGGAGAAGAGGTGAGGATCGTGCCCATGTTGATAAATTAGGTGTGGGTTTGTGATCTAGGCTGTGTCCTCTGTGGATGATTGAATACAGAATCAAAGAAGAGATGAAAGTGAGTATTTTATCCACAGAGCCATCCTTTTTCTGTTTCCTTTTTATTTTATTTTCCCAGTATTTTGTTCATCAGCCACTGTTTTGCAAAATTCATGCATGTTTGAACATTTTGAACTGTTGTATTAATTAAATTTCAACTTCTGAAGTATTAACTAACCAAGCACTTTTTGTGAGTCACTGATTCTTAACTGAAGGCTTACTTGATTTTCAGCAGTAGGTTTTTTATCTAATTGTATATATTTAGAAATATGTGAGAAGCAAACTTGCAGAATAAAACATAGAGGAATGTTTTTAAAGCTAAAAATTGAGATGGTTCAGTGCAATACCTTTTTTTAAAATTAATCAGGGCAGAAAAGAATTTCATTAATATGATTTATGAAATCAGATCTAATAATGGATGAATGCTCTTCAGACAAAAAAAAAAAAAAAAAAAGAAAGGTGGAGTTAAACAAACCTAATGTTACAGTTACAGAGAAATACCTTTGATATATGTGGGGACGATATAAGAGTTAAACGAAACTAAATATGATTAGGAGTTTATGTTTTAAAGATTTAATTATGATTAAATAAATTTAGAGACATTTTGAATTAATTTAAATAAGCACAAGTTAGACATACTTTCCTTAATATTATGATGTTTGTCATATTGACTAACTAAGTTGCACCTATTTGGAGAGCTTTTAAAATGTGCGTCTTTGACTTGTAGACATTAATGAGCTCATTACAGGTAACACAGCTATTCTTGAACCTCTGCCTAAGCAGGTTAAATGGTGTGACCATTTGTTGCCACCAAATCCTCTGAGCTGCTGTGTAGAAAATGATCTTACCCATTTCCTTTATTAACTCACATGGTAAAAGTGCCTTTCTGTGCAACTGAATAGGGAGCAGCCGAGAAGAAGAAAAGGCACTGAGCTTCCATGTTTTCATTCATAGATCAGAAATGATTTGTTCAAGCTTCCCCCTAGATTTTCTCAAGTCATGTCCACAGTGACCCAGTCTTCCCCCCACTGGGTGAGCTTGAATCAGGACCAGAGTAGCATTCACAGGCTGCTGTTGCCTTTAACCTTTCTTTATCAAGACTTCAAGCACTGCACAGTTTCAGCTCTCTCTGCTTCCCTGTGTTATAACAGATTGAGCCTCAACAAAGAATCAAGGGTAAGAGTTCAGTTTTAAATTTTGTCATGGTTTTCTAGATGAATTTAAGCAGGTCACTCTTCATTCTGTTTCCATTTTCCTATCTTAAAAGAGGAAGAAGAAATAGATTTGCCTCTTTATGAAGTCCTTTAATATGTATAAATCATAAGCCTCTATAAATCCTAGGTATTACTACTGTCTGCTTTATTCTACTGAAAAAATGACTGAGCAGAACACTTGATTCAAGACACAACATCTATAATCTATCTTAGTTTATATTCAAAGCTGAGGAAAATTTGTGTTGTGTTTTTTTTCAAATAAAATGAAAGGAAATAAAAAGCTCTTTATTATGTGTCAGGGTGTGGTGTTTCTAAAGCAGCTGCAGTGTTTGTCACTGAAATGTGTCAGTGTGACTCCACTATGAAACTACCTTTCTTTGGACTTGAACAACTGACATCCACAGACACCCACAGGTCACCCACATTGTCTTTTACAAAGTGTGTATATTTAGGAAAGATTTATGCTAAATTCTTAAAATATCACAGGATTTCCTCTGTTCTAAGAGGTTTATGACCTATTTAAAGACTGGCAATGGCACAATGGACTTAAAAGCTACAAAGAAGTGTCTTGTTTATTGGGTTTGAGCTTGCAAACTATTATTTTTTTTCCTCCAGTTTACTGACTTTAAAGAAATGTTCATGAATTTTCATTTAAACATTTAACACTAACTCTAAATTTTAAATGGTTCAACTAATAGTTAAAATTTGTTTCTTAATTCAGATGTTCCAAAATTAGCTTGCACAAAATCTACTGAAGGCAACTGGCAATCTGCCATAAATGCAGAAGTCAAGTTTAAATTGTGGTGTCAGATATTTTATCCTTTTATAAAACAGATACATAAAATAACTCTTCCTATTCTGAATTTGTGTTGTGGTGAATTTATAGCCAGTGAAAAAACCTTAACAAGTGCACAAATATATATTCTATATCATTCATTTGTTGTAAGGGCTTCTATTCAATTAGCATATCAATCTATTCATGTAATGCTGGGATTTATTTTCATTCATCTGATATTTTGAAATGAGATACAGTGGAGCCAAACTAATTTCATTATTTTATCAAACTAATTGATTTCAATAATTCTTTCTTAGAAAAAACACTGAAATTTGCAATTATATTTAATATATAAATAATTATGGAATTCTCCTGGAATAAACAACATAATGTTTGATAGAAATTGAATAACTATTAAAATATTCCTAGAATTTTCTTTAGAGTAAGCTAGACCTCCCAAGTATTTAGAAAATTTTCATTTAGGGTGGCTGTAATTTTTTAATTAGCTTTTTAAACAGGCTGATAGATATATTTATTTTTCTTTTATTTCTTCAAAATCTTTATTTAGCAATTCTTTGCATGCTACAGTTCATCAACTACAGCTAATGGGTTTGAATATTAATTACACAAATCCATCTATAAATTTAATGCATATATATATATATATGTATGTATATAAAATTTAGATACTTTAAATTGAATTGTCTGTTCTCATAAATAGTTCTCTGGCACTTTGCAGCATATAATGCCATGAGATGAAGTGTTTAGAAAGCATCAGAGTGTGGTCTAAGGAGATAAGTCACATAGTTAAAAAGTTTTCCAAACCTGACTGTACACAAGAAGAAGATAATAAAGGTAGGAAAGAGTTTGGTAATTACTAATTAATCAAAAAGATAAGATGAAAGGCAAAGAAGCATACCTTGATTAATCAACTTTTCATCTCTCATCCAGCTGCTAAAAGAACAGGAAACAACAGACTAAATGCATCACCATGGCAAATTCACAGGTAAAGGACACTGACATAATTTGACTGCATACTTTGCATAGTTTGTAACTTTACTTAGCAAGCAACCGAGTTTAAAAAAAAAAATCCATCTAGCTACCTGGTTGGGCCTAGTATTTACAGTTCTGTAAGCACATGTATTATTGTCACATTCCTAATATTTTGGAATATAATGCTTTAAAAAAAATTAAAACTTTTTTTGGAAAAATATAAGAAGCATCGTCTTGTGTCATTTTAGTCCTGAAAAATTCACTTCAGAAGCATGAGAATGTGTTGCAACTTTCACTTTCTTCTACATATTGTGAAATTAAAACAAACCCTTTATTAGCTCAGAAAAAAAAAAAACATTTTTGTTCTAAAGAGAGCAAGTGGAACATTTTAGGGATCTTTTTGAAAGATCTCTTTCCTATTCGAAAATCAGGCTTCCAAAACTGTCAAAAAGTAACTAAACTCATAAAAGGTTTGAATATTTCTGTTAAAAGCAAGCAAATATATATATGGCTTTCACCATAACTGCTACTATTGCTGTTCTTCCTCTCAAAACCTGTTATTGATGAGTCATGTCTTCATTTAGTTTTTCTTGTATTTTTCCATAACTGACCTCCCATCTTGCAATTTCCATTTGAAGGACAGGTTTCCACATGGAAATTTCATTAATTTTGGTGAAATGTTTGAGTCTTGCTGAACTGAAGGCACTAGAGAACAGAGGGCTTAGACTCTATTAGTTAGCTACACAGAGAAAAATAAATGCTCCTTTAAAAACCATGGTTTTGTTTGGGATTTTGTATTTTATCTAACAATTGCTTAAAGTGACCACACAGCTTTGGTGATGAAAATAGAAACTTGAGTTTCTCTCTTCAAAGCTCAGACAAAAGACACCTGTTCTACAGCTGTTCTCTCTTACTCCTTCCTGGCCCTTTCCTATTTTTTCATACAGCACAGAATAGTTTGGGTGGAAAGAGACCTTAAAGATCATCCTTAAAGGCAGAAACACCTTCCAACAGACCAGGTTGATCGAGCATCATCCAACCTGGCCTTGAACACTTCCAGGGATGGGGCAGCCACAGTTTCTCTGGGGGAACCTGTTCCAGTGCCTCACCACCCCCATAGGGAAGAATTTCTTCCTTTAATCTAAACCCGCCTACTTTCAATTTGAAGCCATTTCCCCTCTTTCCAAAACAACAGTTCAACAGGCATTACAAAAACTTTCATCAGCTCCTACAAATCTGATGATGATAAATACCAAGAAGTTGTATTTGCAGTGGAATCCTAACTAGCTCTGAATTACTACAATAAACTTCCCTTACCAAATTATTAAAATGTTCCCTTTAAAGAAGTCACACAGTAATTTATAGAGCTTCAGCTAAGCTACAAATTTTGTCAGTAGCAGAATAGGGTTGTACTTGAACAATTTTGATTTTCTTTTCCTTTTTGAGACATCATACTGCTACAGCATCCGTTTTCTTTAAAATAGAAACCCACCAACCTAATTTACTATTCACATTTAGGCTGTAAGTAATCTTTCAAATGTTTAATCATAAAATTAGTCCACTCTGTAATGCAATATCTGCAGGATCAATGTGGCATGATTGTTTTGAGAACAGGGACTTACCATTGTGAGTCACTGGCTTTAACAAGGATGAAGACAGACACAAGTTATTGCCAGCATACATACTCTTGAGAAATGATATTTTAAGAATAAAGAAAAAAGAAATAATAAGAAACGTTAAAGAGGATTAAAAAATAAAGAGCACATTAAAAAAATCAAATTTTGAAGACTGCTTAACTACCCACCAACCATGTTAATATATATTTCCATTTTATTTTTGTGTGATGCTGAGTCCTTAGAACACCAGGTACTTTTATATAATCAGTGTATTCGACCAAATTACTACTAACAAGGTCACCACCTGCATATTAAGTTGGAGTTAATATAATTTAACAGTGTTTGAACAGTACTACTCAGATCTTGAACCTCAGAAAAAGCACAGCTAAAGATGATCAGAACATTTTCACTCCAATTAGTTGTCATTGCTATACACACACACACACACACACATACACATATATATATATTATATACAGATTACATACCTCTAAATATATTTAGAAGCATGTAATCCGTATATCTTCTTTTCACAAACCCAGGACTACTTCACAAGAAAAACAAGCTTTCTGATATGATATTAGAAACGTTTTGACACTGTGAACACAAAATGGTAAACACTGTGAACATCCACAAATAGTATTTAAGAAGCCTTGTGATCCTAAGTGTAGGTTGATTATAGTGCTTTTTCAAAGATTGTGTGGTTCAATAAGGTTTTTCCCAACTACTAATTTTCAATTTTCAAAATAAAATACTTTCTGCTATTCATGAATGTTCCATATTCTATGAACAAGAATATGTACATGTATGCTCCTACATTTTAACCTTCAAACGGGTTTAAGCCACTTCTTCACTCATCAGAAACACAAATCAGAGGTTATGCAGCTACCCCCTGTCTCTGAAAAACATTTTTTTCGTAAATATATTCACTTACGTAGTCTAAGCCTGACTTTTAATATTATTTCTACATACTTGTAGGGGGTTTAATTATAAATCAGAGTAAAAATATAGTAATAAATCCTTGAAAATGTTATTTCTATAATTCCCTAATAATATTTCTCTGCAGTTTCCAACTGGTAAATTGCATTAATGCCTTAAAAAAAGCACTGATTAGAGAAAGAGTTCATGGATTTCTTTTAGGTAAAGTGCTAGATCTCTGTGAGCTAAAACCACCATAACACAACATATTAATTATCATCAAGGTGGTATTTTCTTGCAGCAGGCCAGGTGTGTTCTATACTGATTTCAAAACAAGTTTCAACCATTCAGATCCTAAAGGAAAGCCATTTTTAATTTTAAAATTCTTATTAAATGAGCAACTCTTCCTGCAGATAGGAGAACAAAGCTCTCTCGCACACACAGTGTAGCTGATTCTTAACACCAAGTCTCAACTCACCCAAATGGCATAAAAACTGTTACATAAAATGATCTATGTAGTCAAAAACATTAGTTTTACGTGCTAAGCTAAGATATAGAAATTGTCTTCACCTGGATAATTGTTTGGGGTAACCTTGCCTTTCTTCTTCCATGCCTCTAAATGCTTTTTGGACCAGTGGCCCAATCTTACAAAATCTAGGACTTTTCTGCAGAAGGGTTTGTGTGGACTAAAATCCAAATTATTGTATTGATATAAGAACTAAAGATTAAAGATTATATCGGAAGTGAAAAAGGGAAGAGTTGTGGTGGAAGAAAAAAAACCCAAAACAATCCAGTCAAAGTCCTTACATGTTCAATCAATTACTATTATTTCTAACCTGGGCCCTAGTTTCATAATCAGGATTAATGGCTACCACCAGTGTCAATATTGGAAAAGATAATTGACTTTGGTTCCATTTTAGTGTGCTTCCAGAGAGCTTCAAATTAATTTCTAATTTGAAATATATCCTCAAATATAGAAAATAGAGAGATACCACCTTTCTCTATAAAATTATTCAGAATATGCAGTTTTCAAAGTATAAGGAAAGAAAAAAAGAAAGAAAAATGTTTAATGAAATAATATAATCACCTCATAAACAACATCTGTTGATACAAGGTAACCCTGACTTATGTAATACATTTTGCACACAAACAACTATTGCTTTCATATTTTACAAATATATTTTTTTCTTGTATTGATGGTTTATATTAAATTTATTGCATCCATACTACCCCTTCACCAAGTCAGAGAAGCAATTGGTTTCTCTAGGTTGATTCAAGTAAAGATGTATTTTACAGGTTCTGGCATTAATCTTTTCTAGTCACAGATATGAAAGGGACTGTCAGCAAAAAGGGACTGTCTTCCCTGGCTGGGGAGTCCTACAACATGCTTTACATTTTCTAAGAAACAGAAATAAAGACCTCTCATGCAAAATTCTGGCTGAAACCTCTGCCAGGTGCCAAGAACTTTCTGTTGTCCTTTGTAGGCTGATTTTCTTGGGTCATGACTTCATCCAGTCACAATTCTGCAGAGACCGATTTTCTTATTCTCTCTTTCGTCTTTTGCAACTTGATTACCTTTCCTTGGGCCCTCCATCCCTTCGTTGTTCTCCACATGAAGTGCAGTATTGCAAATCCCATCACATCAGGAGGCCTTAGAAACACAGCTGAAGTCCCTTCTCCTGAGCAAGCTGCAGGAGCCAAGAGCAGCCAGTCTGGCTGCTTGACCTATCTCCCTGTCTCCCCTCAGGCTGTGAACATTTTCCTGGTAAAACCCCATGCTGGTTCCCCCTCAAATTTAGAAAGACACACTGCTTATTCCTATGCATTCTTTTTTTCCTGATGTATGGTCTAAATGAGGTAGAAAGACAAATAAAGCATGGTGTGGAAATTCCCCAGGGAAGACAGGCAGGGGCTACAACATCTGGTATTCCATCATGTAGGAATTTGATGCACCTAAAACTGCACAAAATGGGCCTACCCTGTATTACATATTTGCAGATGGTTTTAACCTGAAGGTAAAGACACGTGGCAAACCTCCAGGTAAAAATCAGTGCAGCCTCAGTACATGACTCTCCTCAGGTAGCCAAACCTCACTGTTTTCCTATTTCAGTAGGAAGCTTTACCTGTCCCACCTTTGTTTGTACACACATCAGGACATTATTATGCGAATAAAGGCAGGGAAAAATGACTACAATTTTAATAAAATGACAATCCCTGACAATATATCCTTTCTCGAATTCCTCTAACACTGCAACTTCAGTGTTCTCTTAATAAAAGTGTGCCTGTTAATATTAGATACATATCTATGCATTTTATGCAAGTGTGCATCTGTACAAATTCACTATAAAATATTAACTACACATATTTCACACATTTGATAGGTAGGACATTTAAATAATTTCTCTAATATTCCTAGATTTTACTATTATAACTATGGAACATAGGTCTGGTATTTTTTCTCAGTCATCTAACCAGACTATTCTATTTTGGATTTGGCTATTGAAATGTTTTCTTAGTTTGAAGGAAGGTATAATAACAAGATGAAATAAAATCAATTTGTACTCCAAAATCAAAATTACTTTGAGTGAAGGAAAAAAAAGCTGACTAAATATCACACTCTGAATCTATTTCTTCTTATTTACAACCATTGAATGAAAACAACAGATCAATTTAAGAATAAAATATGAAAGATTTTAACTATCCTCTGTCATTTTTATTGCATTCATTATTTTTGTTTGGTTTGTGGTAGGTTTTTATTTTTTTTGTTTGTTTGTTTCACATCTCATTAATCAGAAATTATGATTGCTTCAGCAATTTTACATTGACCCTGTGCACTTATTAAGGTCAAATAAAAAATGTCATTGTTTACATTCCTCACCACCATTATTTATTTGACAATATTTACTTGCTAAACAATATAGATTTCTGACCTGTACTGAAATCAATTACCTAAAAGAGAGGGGATGGTATTGGTCCAAGAGATGTAGATATAAAAAATAAAAAAAGAGAGAATCGGTGCACTTACTCGGTCATGCTATATGCTACGCATGCCACTGTAGACAGTATATTAATTGTTTGGGATACAGGACAGGAGAGCAAAGCCCCCTCCATGAGCATTAGTTCATGCCTTGGCCCTGCTGTTCCCATTCCACAGTAACACGTGGAGAACCTCCTCTTCCTTTGTGCTGCAGAGTCATTCTCTGCTGTCGACATGCAGAACCCAGCACAGCTACTTTGGGGTTCTGACACAGATGAGTTTATGAGTATTTACCTTAGATGGACACCTAAATGTGTTAAGTTCCTACTTAATATTTAGTACACAGGTATTTTATTTGCTTTTATCATTTTGAATAAGATAACACAAAAACCTTTTTTTTTTTTTTTTTTTTTTGTTTGTATGAGAGTTAGTAAAGTCTTTCTTATTAACAAGTAATTTACATCCAATAGGACTCTAATACCTCTTGCTATACTGTGTCTTATACTCAGAATTTTGTGGTTTTCCTTCTTTGAAACATGTATGTTCTGAATATTTTTGGATGGAGTAGAAAATTGTCCTCTAATTGACAGAGACAGTATCAAGAGAACAAGGCATCCTCCTTGTCCTGATAATTATTGATCCATAAACTGTGTATAGAACATAAAACATGGAACATATACAAACTGTGTAAGATCTAATGAAGGGATTGAATATTCTGATAAATGAAAAGGAAAGCAACTTTGCTGCTCTCAGCTCATTTTATTATGCCAAATCATTGCCTATCTCACAGATTCTGACAACAGGTACTATGCCAAAAATGTCATAATTAAGGGAGAAAAATGAATGTAAATTCACTTTGTTGTCTTCTTTGTCTTATGAACAATCTGTGGAATCGGAGATTTTAACAAACTTTCAGGTGACATGGAATGTCTTACTCTTTCTTAACTCTGAAATGTATTTGCATCAACTTCATAAATATCCAAAACAAAAAAAAAAAAAAAAAAATGCCAACAAGCATTTGAAACTGTACACTGAAGCCATCCAACTTAACTCTGGTCTAATCTTTCCACGTAGAGGCTCTCACTGAAATACAGGTGTCAATCTCCAATACCTTATTTGATTAACACAACTTACCCCATCTATAAATTATTTTTCAACTAGATAATTATATGAAAATTCAGTAGATATGCAGCTCAGATTTTTAAATGTGGCAAAAAAATGAGCTCATTACAACTATTTTGGGTAGTAGCTGTCTGTATTAAATACAGAGTCTGGTTTTGGTGACCAGTGAAGTGAATATATCACGATAGTTCCTATCTTTTAAACCACACATCTTTTTTGCCTGTGTGACTATGTAAAATGGTACCAAACTTTTAGCAGTAATGATGTAAAGAAATAGCATGAACAGCTTTATGCTTGGAACGATCAGGGATACAGAAAAATCCCCTCAGAATATCATGAACACTTTTCTCACCTGTTGTTTTCACACAACTATTTAAAAAAATATTCCCAAACCCAGTTATTTCTGTTTTACAGATCCTAAAATACAGTCTCACTACATCTCTATTTAGAAGTCATCTCTCCAAGAACAATGACCTTCAAGGAATTTTTTGTGTTAATGATATCAAGGCCTATATCAAGTGTTCTGAAGTTACCACTATTAAAAAATTATATACCATAGTTAATACTCAGAGATATGGGGAATGTTCCTTACTTACCTTTTTGGCAGGGAGAAATTCCAGTACACTCTGCAGTCAATTAACAGTTAAACCTACCTGGCTCTTTTCACATAGGAATGAATTTTCTAACGATGGCAAGTGACTGAAACTGTGACTGCAGCAGAGCAGTGCAGGAGAGAAGAGATAATGCCCTATCAAATCACTTTCAGTGTTGGAGATTATAGGAACACCCAGGGCTGAACTTCCATTCAGCAGAAGTCATCCAAGAAAAAAGGGTATAATGAGAGACTTCATCTTGGAGCAATATGCTCCTCAGCAAGAAAAGACTGAAATTTATCTAACAGACTGCTGCTTATTTCCTGGGAGATGTTTGAATTGACTTTAGAGATAGCTGACTTGTTATTCCACTGGAAGGGCAGAACAGAGAAAACAAAATGAAACCAAGCTGGAATGAGAGCTAAAGGAGAAGGAATGCTATACTTACTTTTTTTTTTTTTTTTCTTGTGTGCCTCAAAAGAAAGCAATTGCTTTTTACTTTTACCCAGTCTTAGTATTTTATTACGATAAACTTATTTTATTTCAGTTAAAAGTTTTCCTAGAGCTGCCAGACTCTTCATCACCACATAGCCCAGGGCTGAAACAGGGCATGGATTCTCAGCTGTGGAAATCTGAATCTCAGGACTGAATCTTCTGTAAGTGCCTTGGTCTGCATCCACCTGCAGGCAAGGATGTGATCCCTTGATTTGATGACAGAAGGGGCTGGACAAAGACATGACTGTACCCCAGGCAAGTGTAAACTGGAGTGTTTTTGAGGCTGTTTGTGTCATCTCTGTGTGCATCACATCTACCTTAGCAGGAAAGAATTTGAACAAGAGAGGGGCAATAAAAATACTTTCCAGAAACTAAGAATACATTTAGAGGAGGTTGGATAATATCTATACAAACCACAGCAACAGTGCCAACATATAAATAATAGATATAAAATAATAATGATGATTGATGGTCCTGTGAACAGCGAAGGTAACACAAAGGCTTACATGACCACCAAAAACTGAGGTCAGGTTTATACCTTTCCAGAGAGTGCTCATTAATCTCCCCAGGGTTCTGGAAATGTAGCCTGGCTGGTGTAGCTGAACAACTGATGTCACTGTAAGGGATCAGGGATCTGTCTGCCACTGGCAATGTGACTTAGTAGCAGCACTCATGACACGAGTTGGAACGACCCTCTTTCACAAGAGGCCGTCCTAAATTAGCATGATAGGTATGCTGAGTTGAGGATACTTCATACAGATCCCTGAACCTGAGCAAGCTGGGACAGGAATTGGTTACTCTGGAATTCCTTCCAGTCTTCTCAGGAGCTCAGTACCAACACACAGTGGCAGGAGCTGCAGCAAACATGCTGACCTTTGAAACAAACCCATCTGTGACATCCTGCTGTGTCTGTTGTAATTCCCTGATGGCTTTGGGTGCCTGTTCAGTCCTTTTGGTCCCTACCAAAGTGACCTTACCCTACCAAGACCACATACCAACCTCCTCCTTTAAACAGACATTCTCTGATGTCACTAATGTGAATTAGTGATTCACTAATGTGAATGTCACTGATGTGACTAATGTGAATTTCTACTCTCAAACTAATGTCCAACTCTATGTCAATGCAAGATTGCAGACAAGCGTGCGTGGTGTCCTCATTTTTGTACTGGTATTAAACCTTCACCAACAATTCTGCACTGCTTGCTCTGACCACCTACTACACCTAATCTTTATCCAAGCTGAACTAGAAGTACTTTCTGGACAGCCTGCACACCTCTGGAAAGAAGGACTGTCACGGTGACAGCTGCCTGCAATGGGAAGCAGGAGAGTGAGCAATGAATCCTGAATATGAGACACAGAATTCTTGGATTATTTTTTACATTTCTGCATACAATTTATGTTTTCACTAGCTTTCTAGCAGGATGGTGGTAAAACACTGGGGTTTTTTTCTTCCAGAATTTTGCTACAACTTTGATTTTGGAAGGTATTAAAATCCTTTCTTGATTAAATTTTTTATTTGAACTACTATTTAAAGTAATTGAATATTTGAAGTAGCATTCTGAAATATATTTGACTATAATATACTGAAGTTCAACTAAATAAATATTTAAGAGCATCATAAAAGGAGCAGGATTTCAGTTTAAAGAGAGATTATTTAGGGATTTTCTATTATTATTATTATTATTATTATTATTATTATTATTTTGATACTCCTGTTCTGTCCCAAAAACCATTTAGCAAAAGTAAAAGCTCAGACACTTCTTTAGTCTATGCCTGTTACTGAGTGGAGATGTACTGAGCTATACCAGCATAATTCATAGAAATAACCATTCAGGAAGAATGTTGATAAGCTTGTTATTTCTGCTTCTATTCTTTTACTTGCTTTACACTGCTTAATAATCCTTGTCATGTTATTTTTCATTATTTATAAATGTGATAGAACAGGCAATATATTCTGTTCTATGGGGTCCAACTTTCACATGCAACAATAAGCCAGAGGGGGAAAAATAGATCATGCACATCTATAAAACTAGAAACTGTTGTAAGATAGAACTTCTTATGTTTCATTCTTGTGTCTTGGTTCTATATTTAGCTGAAGGATAGATTCATGCTAATCCATTTTCTTTCTTTGTTTCATCAGCTATTTTTTACAATTCTCTCATTTCTGGATATTTTTTATTTTCTTCCTTTTAGAGTGGTGTATCAAAGCAGGATGTCAACACTTCTATTTCCTGAAGGATAACTGTGGCCACCCACTTGCATTCACTGGCCAATCTACAGACACTGTCATGGTTCAAAGCAAAGGGAGCAGAATGACAGAGAATCAAGCAATTCACATTAGTGACAATGTTACCCTGTTGGATAAATGCCCAGTGAGAGCATACCTTCAAGAATTTAAAATTCTAAGTGTGTATGAGTTTTCTTTCCTAAAGCTCTGAGGACACTGGAGTATTAAATGCATGATGTGCATACACCCATTGCCCCTATGTTCACATGTGGCTCACATGTCAAATATGAACATTTTGTAGTTCTGGCAAACTAAGTCATGCAGCTTGATTATGCAAACTTCTTATATGGACTAAAAGTGGGAGGGAAATTGAGACCTTTTAAAGCATTTGTTAAAAAACAAAACAAAAGATGTGTAGATAAATATTACTATCTTCTTCCTTATATGAAAATCTACCAGTGTTCATCACTACTGGGGAAGTTGCCTACTTGTAAACACATCTGCAAAGTCTGAAACTTATATTGGAGCTTTCTGCTTTCCTGTTCCCAGTACTGTGGTTGAAATATAGAAGAAAAATCCTGACAGTGACAGAGATCACAAAGTCAAGAACTGACTTACTGCTCTTCTCTTATCTTTCATAAAGGGCAACCTTTTGGTAGAAGTTACAGAAAAACAGAAATATTCTATCAATTTCTTGCAAATAATGTATTAAAAATGATTGATTGAGGAAAATAATAGCAAACAGATTGTCAGTGGTTGGCCTGGAGTGTTTGGTTGCTGTGTCATTAGTACTGTTGTACCCCCGTTTCAGAAGAATGCACAACAAAAAGGAGAGGAGAGTGCTGAACCCACTCAAATGTTGGGAGAGGCAATTCCAGATAGGAGGACTTTCAGCATCACTTTCCAGCATAGCAGGAACATCCACAATACATGGTACAGTCACCCTGATGCAGTTTTGTCACTGAGGCTGCTGCTGGATCTTCTCTGGTCCAATGGGGAAGTTAATTACTTTTATCAAAATTAATCTAAATCTTCATTAATGTAAGGATAAGGATAAATAAAGCTTCAAATTGTCTCGTCTTAAACTTATCAGAGTAGACAAGTCCTAACAACTGAAGTGATGATTGATTCATTTGAAAGAAAAATCTGCTGCTTTCTCAACATTGCTGAGGCTGCAAGGTACATGTGGAGACCACCTAGTCAAGCCCCTTCTCTAAGGAGCCAGAGCAGTTCACTCCAGTTGTGTTTTCAGTATTTCCTAGGAGAAAGACTCCATAACCTCTCTGAGGAACAAGCTCCATTGATCAACTACCCTCACAGTTAATATTTCCTCATGTATAAATGGCTTTTCAGTGTTTCAGTATATTTTCTGTACTTCCTCAATGAGGTATTTATGCACACTGACAAAATCCCCCCTGAGCCTTCTGTGTTCCTCATGTGTCATATACTCCCAGCCCTTAATCACTGAGCAGCTGTTTACAAGAATTACCCCAGTGTCTCCCTGTCTTTTGTACAGAGGAGCCCAGCAGTGGGACAGCACTCCAGGTTTTTCTCACCAGGGCTGAGTAGAGGGGAAGGATCATCTCCCTCAATCTGCTGGTAAACCTCTGTCTAATGGACCCAGGGAGACTGCTGACCTTGATCCCTGCTGGATCACAGATAACTTGGTGTCACTGAGGGGCCCAGGTACAGGACTTTGCAATTCTCTTTCCTGTAGTTTATGAGATTCTTGTCTGCCCTTTTCTCCACCCTGGCAAGGTTTCTGTGAAGAGTAACACAACCTTCTGGCCCACCAATCATTTTTCTGCAGACTTGAAGAAGGTGGATTCTGTCTCATCATGCAGGTTGAACCACAGTGGTCCCAGTATTACCCTGTGACATATACACCAAGGTCTGTAGTTTACCTAGCCCCATTCCTGCATGGCTGGACACTGTCTGTCTGTTCTTCCTGGATCACTTCCCCCTGCTCCAACTTACTGTATGTTTTCTTTCCATACAGTTTTGTCAAAAGCTGCTTGTTCATCTCTGCAGATCTTCCACCACCTTTGATCGGCTTCTTACACATAGGCACATATTCTTGAGGTTGCTGAAGGTGATCCTGGAAAATCAAAAAGATGTAATTATGAGTATTTGGTGTCTAATATCCCCATCTAAAGACATTCCTAAAATTATCTTTGCATTATATGTCTTAAACAGTGAAGAAAGAAGAAGATTATATTAATTAATTAATAGTGATTGACACAATATTTCTGTGGAGTATTTCCCAGGTGGTTTTTTTTTTTTGTTGTTTTTTTTTGTTTTTTTTTTTTTTTTTTTTTTTTTAAATTAGAATTCCCACTTTATGGGGCAAAATATCTGATAGTTTTATTAAATGGTAGTTACCATCAATATCTGACCTTTGAGAGGTTTCTTCATAGTAAAGCTAAGTTGTCTGGATTTTAAAGGGATTAAATACTCTTTGGCCTTAAAAGCTTTCAAAAAAGTCCCCATTTTTATATATGCTATGTGCTTATCATTCAGTGAGTACTAAAGTAAATGTATTGAATTTACTGAAATGGAATTATGTATTTTTTCTCCAAAGCAAAAATCTTAGGATTGTGGATAAGTTTGTTATAAACAATGATTTGAAAAGATTAGGCAAAGATTAACCTATTGCATTTTTTTTTGCCTTGTGACTGCCAGTGAATTATAGTTTCATTGTTTTTTTCCTAAAATAATGAAACTTATGAATGAGAAAAAAAGTAAATGATGAATAACAGACCCATAAAATTGTTCATGAATGCTGGGGTTTTTTGCATGCAAAACTAAATATTCATATATTGAACAGTAATTTCCTAAATATTCATGTTGAACAAAAACTTCTCTGCATGAGTTTTTGCTAGCAATGAATATTAAGAAGCAGGAACCAGATCTGCAGAAACAGCTGTGCAGAGCTGAAATAAATGTTCACTTAACCCTATTTTTGTAGTAGCTGTACAGCTCAATTTATCAGGAATATTACACTCATTACTTATCGTTTCATCAGGATGCACATATACACAGGCAGAGCTCTTCTATTCCTTCTCCACAGCTCTGCCAGCTGCCATAAATCAGTGTTTTAGCTCTTGTCCCACATCCTGGTGTTATAGAGGACTTGAGGTCTCAGGAAAACAAGCAGAGGGTAACTAATTTGATTTCCAAACTGTTAGACTGGAATTAGATGTAACATTTTATAACATCCAAAGGCTTTCACTTTCTTGTCACAATCATTAAAGGCAAAGTTCCTCAGTGCAGCGTTACTGATTTACAGGATTGAAACATTTTGTCATTTTTGGAAAGTTTGAATTTGTGAAGTAGAACCCTTGGTGTTACAGAGTAAAGGATTAATGCTGTCAGGCTAGGTGCATTACAACATTGATCCTCCAAGAGCTAGGTTTGATTTGGCTGAGTGACTTCAGCAGTATCTCATGGAAGATGACCTTACAAAAGGAATAAAACCAGCCAGTCAATGAATAAATGGATAACCCAGGTAGTAGAATTGCAACAAACTGAAGGAGGAGTAGATAATCAAAAGGATTATTGTATCTTCTTACTAGTAAAATATCTGGTGGTGATGAATTAAGAAAAGAAATTGTAAAATCTTTTTTTCTGAGTTTGAAAAAAGTATTGTAAGGCTTCTACCTTAGCCATCTGTCATAATTTAACCCCAACCAGCAACCAAGTTCCACACAGATACTCACTCACCACCAGTGGTAGGGGGGAGAGAACTGGGGAGGGTAATAGTGGGAAAACTCGTGGACTGAGATAAAGACATTTTAAAACCAAAAGCTTTGCTCAAAAGTAAAGTGAAACAAGGAATTCATTCATCACTCCCCATGAGAAGGCAGGTGTTTGGCCACCCCCAGGACAGCAGAGCCCCATCACATGTAATAGTGACATGGGATGAAAAATGCCATCACTCTGAACATCTCCCACCCCTTTTGCACCCTCAGCCCACTCACTGCTGGGATGGTGTGAGAGGCAGAAAAGGCTCTGACTGTGCAAACACTGCTCAGTGATAATGACAACATCCCTGAGTTATCAGCACTGTTTTCAGCACAAATCCAAAACCCAGCCCCACGCCAGCCACTGTGAAAATAGTTAGCTCTACTCCAGGCAAATCCAACACACCATTCAATATACAGAGTTTAAAAAAGTGGGATCTGCCACAGGCCAATTGTTTTGGTATACAACTGAATGCATTTCTTAGAAGCTAATTTGATATCTTAAGTAAAAAAGCATATCTTAAATTACATATAGCTCCATTCTACATGTAGTTTGATTTTAAGCAGCTTTAATGAATGTTAAAGAATACTGTCACCAGTTTACAGTCTGCATGAAGTACGAAAATACCTGTAATTTATGATAGAAAAAATCCTATCATTCATTTCAACAGTGAAAGTCAGTAGCAGAAAACTCATAAGATAAACGAGATATTGTGAGAGACTGGAACATTAATGGTTAAAGACTCAAACCACTTAGCCCTGTGTGGAGGCAGCAGGTGCTTTGTGGGGTTTGCAGCCCTCCAGGGGGAGCAGGGCAGTTTTTGGGTGTGTGCTGTTGAAACCTCTGATTCTCATAAGACCATTTAATACTGGTGGCTACAAGGTGGGGTTTGAGCTGGGTGAGGGAGAAGGCCAATAAGAAGCAGATATTTCAAGGTGGGATATTGCTTTTTAATCATGCCAATCTCCTCCCTCGCAGAACTGGATCAGCTGCAAAACTCTCCCCCACCCTGCAGAAGGTACTGGGACATTCACAGGTAGGTCTGAAGGTATTTGTCCCTTCTGATGGAGCAAAACTGGCTCAAATATACTGGCATGAGGGGCAGCTGTCTATTTCAGAAGGGGTCATAAACAATCATTAAACACCCCCAGACTCATTTCTGGGGCCTTCCACCAGAGGACTGCACAAAATCCAAAATGTTGCAGCAGATCTGCAGTGTTGCAGCAGACAGTGTAAATCTCCTCTGCCAGGCGAGGCACCTGGGTGTTCCCACATAAACCTGAGCTTTATTAACCCTCTGAAATTTGTGTTCTGTGTGCTGTCCCTCACTCTGAACAGATCAAGACTGTGACCATCACTTTGATCACTTCGGACATCGAAATTGCAACAATCAAGTCTCACTGCTGCATCCTTGGGCAATGATATCTTTCCTTCTTTCCTTCTTTCCTTCTTTCCTTCTTTCCTTCTTTCCTTCTTTCCTTCTTTCCTTTTCTTTCCTTCTTTCCTTTTTTTACATTTTCTAAAGTGTTATTTTCATATTGATATAGATAACAACCAAAATGGCTACATAACCATTTTCACTGGGAACAAATTGTTCCAAAATGAACCATATATATATATATGAAAATATTTTAATATTATCATCCAGTGTCATTTGTTCACAAGGGATCTATTAACAAGAACCTGAGTTACCCCTTCAGGAGAGGGTGATAATAGATACTTTTAAAGTAGAACTGAGAAGTTGTGCTGAGAAGGTTCCTGATGGATCCCTCTAGGAGGTTAATAGAGAAATGCAGTTTTTGAGATCCAGCTTAGCTAATTTCCCCAATCAGTCTCCTGATTTCATTATTTTTACAGGCAATTATCTTAGATATTTCTAGAAGAAAACACTCTTAAGATAAATATAAGTACCTTAATTAAAACAAAATAAAAAGAAAAGCATAACACTGACATTAGCTTTAAGACTGCTGATAGATTTCAAACATAAACAAAAACTTAAAAAATCTTATATTAAAAGGAATCAAACATTATCTTACTTCAGATTCTGAAGCAATTAAAATTTTATTTTTTTTAAATAAAAGAATAAAAAAAAAAAACAAAAAAAGGATAATCTATTTTTTTAAAAAAATCTACTTTTACATTGAAGTTCTCCAAAAGAGACAATGTGCATTATGAAATATTTTCTACCAACATTACTTTTTATAAATTTTTTTTTTTTTTTACTTATTTGATGAGAATGCTCAGTTTGTTTGCCTCTAGAAAGTTTGTTTCATCCTGTAAATTTAATTATATATACACAAAATTCTAATATATTTAAAATAATATAGAGAAAAGTAGGGAAAAGGTTAGAAATATACATCAAAATGACAGAAAAGAGTGAAGAGGGTTTATTCTACTATGTCTTCCCCTTTTGTGGATACACTCCATTCTGTCTCCACATTTTGTTAAAGTACTACTGAATAATGTAATCCATGTGTTTTTTAATCACATTTCAGTGTTACTATTTCAGCTTGTCCCCAATTGATAAAATGTGCAATTATTTCTTTTGTATTTTTACCTACAGCACATTTTTTTCAATTATATTGGCCTTTTTTATTATGAAAGAACATTTGCATTTCACAGCATGAGTAGCTCTGAGAATTTCTTGAGCTTTGTCAAATTACTCTTTCATTGTCCTGGATGGTTAATCTAAAATTTTCAAGTAACTATTTTAAAGTATACAAAGTCATAAATCCATTTAAGAACACCAAACTTATTTCAATAGAAAAGGAATTTTCATGATTTTTTGTTGTTGTTTTTAAAATGAGTTATAAAAATTGAGGATTATATCAGATTACTTTTCAAAAAATGCAGATTAAGCCTTCTAGAAACACACTGACACTAATAATTATGAAAGTAATTAAATATTTAATTTTCTATTTCACTTCTGAAAATGCCAAGCTCTATTAAACCACTACAAATACTGATTGCATCATACTTGTAAACAATATGCTCTCAACTGGGGGTGGTTAGCCCTTTAGACAAAAAGACAAAAAATTATTTTTTTGTCTAACAACAGAAATTTCACTAAATTGTATCCATTAGCTCCTTTATAGAAATCAATATTCACATGTTCATTAAAGAAAATGTTTAAATGTTTTGTGCAAAATAGATAGGAAGTATTATGCCTTAAATAGAAGTCAATATTTTTATTTAACTGAAACTGGGTTTAACTGCAACCTGTTAGACTTTTGAAAGGGTAAGAAGCTTTGATCATGCAATCTTCTGGTGGTATCTAGTCTAATCTCTGCTTTCTTTTAACTATAAACAGCCTCATTAAAATACTGCCAGTTAGAGAGTTTGAGAAAGAAGTAAAACATAACCAAAACTGATGGAGAGGAAAGAATATCAACTAAACAGACAAATTGAGTGGTTTAATTTTAAAGATTTTGCATACATGTTCTGACGGTATTAACTCCCTTTGTAATCCATTGTGAAGAGTCAACCATCAAAAAGAAAATTGTTTCTCTGTGCTTAGGTGGTGTTTGCATTAAATTACTGTTAGCACAGAATAAAAAAAAAAAACTGTGACAAGCCACAAGATCCAAACAAAGCCATTGCTGGAAAATTTAAAAAGGCAGCACGAAATGCAAGTGAAGGTCTCAATCTGTTTAATCATGCCTAGGGGTTGCAAAGTCACCCTACAGATTGAATGATTGTTTACAAATAGGCTTTGACAGGTAATTTCACTGAATAGTCCACCTTCATTTTAACATCATGGGTCCAGTCCTATATCCCATGAAATCACCAGGCAGTTTGCAGTTGATTACCACGTGAATGTGGCTCACTGGCTTCTGAGAGCAGGCAAAAGTAAGCGGATTTGGCAGCATTTCAAGTTGGTGAACGTTACAGACAAGCCATGGGAACATCAGTCTATGCTTTTTCAGCTTCAGCTGACATGGAATACACAATGGATTTGGGAGCACTGCTTGAGCCTGCCCACGTGTGATTTAAACTTCTGGAAGAAAAATGAGAAACGAAAAATGGAAAGGCCACAGGAAATGTGTTGTATCCACGTAGCAGCTTCAATAAACCAAAGCAAATGGCAGGACAAAATGGACATTGAAAATATATCAGAGTAAGGAAGCACATCCTCAGTCTCCTTTCCTGGCCTCTGGGCTGTGTCATGTCTGCCTCCTCCTTACTGAGTTTCCAAGATGATTTGATGGACTTCTACTTTTCCAATTACATCTTGTTCCAGGCCAGTTGTGCTGAATTACACGGTGTTGGCCCAGAGGCATCGGTCTCTCTGCCGCGAGGGAGACCTTGGTGTTCAGCACCAGACACACCAACCCTCAGTCCTGCTGCAGAATATGGAATAGGATTTATATTTCTATGGATTTGCTGTTACCACCTGTGGTCTCCTCTTCATCTGTGGAAAAGCTAAAGCAGAGGTTTTGGCCTGAAATGTGTCTTTTATCTGGAAAGTTTCTGAATATGAGGAAAATAAAAATTAAAAGCAATTGAAACAGGCTAGAACCTTCCAAGAGGGAGAACGGTACCCTGGATCTTTAATAAAGTTAATATTTTCTTTTATGTCCCCTAATTAACAGTGAAATTCTGCACTCATAGCCCAACCAAAATTCTTTTGACTCTATACTTACTGGCTGTTAAATTACATCTATAATTAATACACACAGCAAATGTGAATAAGATTAAAAATGTCAGCATTTGTTTGAAGTGGCAGAAAATTTAACATGCATTTAAAATTACATTTCTAGTCCATTTTATTATAAAGTTCTTTGTTTTATTAAAATATATCTTGAGGCTCCATTGAGACAGATACCCTGATTTCACAAGTTTTGACACTAGAGCATGTCTAAAGATTGAAGAGCAAACACTGAATACTTGTTTCTATATAATTTACAGCTTTGAAAAGAGGTTGTTTGCCTTTTCTGTACTAAATAATTGGAAGGAATACTTCAGTTTTTTTAGTCAGCATGCTTAATACCTGGTAATAATACCCCTAATGGAAGGGTATCTATATTCCCCCTACTCCTCTCAGTTGAATAAAGTAGGATTTCAAATTTAATTTTTTAAAGAATAAGAGAAAACATGTTAGTTCAGAACTTCTACTATTTGAATAGCTTTTTGTATTGGTTTGCTGTAGAATAACTTTGACACGAATATCCACCACAATCTTTTGATTTCATGCAGTTCTTGCAATGTAGAGTAACAGACACTAATGTTCATTAGCAAAAAAATTTTCATTCTGTGGTTGGACAATGGAAGAGGTTCCTCAGGGAAGTGGTGACAACACCAAACATGGCAGAGTTCAAGAAGCATTTGAACAATACTGTCTGGCACATGGTGGGGTTTTGAGCCAGGTGTTGGACTTTGATGATCCTTGTGCGTCCCTTTCACCTCAGGATAGTGTATGATTCTATGATTATTTACTGTAATGGAAAATACATAAATGAAAAAAATTCCAATCATTGCAGGAGGAGTTAAAAGAGATAACTCTGTTTCTCTCTTATTGGAATTATCATAATTGATTGAAAAATGATAATCTTGTTTTTATTCAAAGAAATTTAATGCATAGTCTTATAAATTCCCTTCATTCATCATTATTAATCATTAAAACATTAATTGCTGAAAAGTTATCCCATATTTTCTGCCAAAACAAAAGCCCTGATATTATAGGCAAAACCCAGTGGAAATTAATGTGTGAATGGATAATGACTCAGATCCTAGGTTAGACAATAAGTTCCTTCTGGTTGTATACACATGTTATGACCCTTCCATTCAGCCTCTAAAGCAACAGAGTAAAATAGAAGTATCACTGACTTACACATCTGTAGGCAACACACAGCTCTAACTTTAACTCTTAGGGATTTTATTCACTGAAGGTGACATTTTGATATCTAATTAAATTGTTCTTTAGAGAAAGAACATCATAAAGCTGGCTTCAAAAGACCATGAACCTTATTAGTTAAGTACTTGCTCTTTAAAAAGTGCATATTTTATGGCACAAAAGTCTTGGCGAGTAAACGTTCAGTATAAAGGAATTTCAAATATGATTTTTAAAAACTGCTCAAAAGTGTGCAGACAGAAGCTCATAGGCTGTATCCAGTTTGTTTTCAGAGTGTATTATTCCAGAACAAACATCCATCTTAGCAACTTCATTTTCCTGATTAAACATTATGTCTATTTAATGATACTGTACACTATCTTCACCTCATTTCATTTATATATATATATTTGTTGTTGTTATAGAAGAGAATACCATTAAATCTGTTTAAATAATCTATGAAATCCAGCAGAATGTTCATCTTCCATTTATTCCCCCTGGAGAGTTCAGACCACAGAAAAGCTTTATTTGCTCAAAAACTATCAAAAAGAAAAGTATTTTGTTCAAAGAGATATGAAAAATGAGGCACCAAGGGGAAGATTACATTACTGTCTTATAATTTATTGGCCTTCTATCTCTCACTAGCTTTTGTTAAACATGTAATCCAAATAAAGAGAGAATTGTACTATTTCTGCTATTTTCTAATAAAGTAATCACAAAAAAGAGTCCTTACATTTTCCAGAAGTTATTTTCATAAATTTTCATATTTATTGGATATTTTAGCAAAATCAGATGTCATTATTTGCTTTTCATCCCCTTTGAACTCACACAGTGTGTGCCCTGCCCCTTTTTTTGATCAGTTCACTTTTTAATGTGAATGAACCATTTACTGTATTGAGTGTTTTATTTCACTGCTCACCTGATATTTCTGTGGGACATATAAAAAAATTTTGCTTTCTCTTTTTCTTTCTTGCTTTCTTTTTACTAAACCCAGAATGGTAAGTACCTGTCAATAGCTTCTATTTTAGATAAATACAAAATAACAAAAGAACCCCAGTGTGAATCTATAGATAAATTCAGATTCTTGATTTAAACACAAATTTTGATCTAGGGTTTATTTTGTGGCATGAATCCATCATAAAGATGCCTCAAGGTCAGACTGAATGACTGAGCAACCTGATCTAGCTGAAGATGTCCCTGTTCACTGCAAGTGAGGTCGGACTAACTGACCTTTAAAGGCTCCTTACCACACAAACTCTTCTACTGTTCTATTTTACAAGACTTCTGACCTGTACTGAACAGAAAACATATATCAAATACCTAGTTTCTGGCAGATCTAGTAATAGATCAGAGCAATCTTCCTTAATTTTCTTATGTGATAATCCCAACGCACCATATCTGTACAAATGTCTCCTTCATTCATTTTAATCCATAAATGTTACTCTATGATATAATTATTTAGAAAACCTCTCTCTTCTACTATTGTGCATTTGGCACTGACCTGTTACTTAAATCTTCCCCCTTACTTCTGCATGTCTGTTCATTTTTCAGAATTCAATCTGTTTATCTAATTTAACAAGATTGTCCTGATTGTAGATCCAATATTCCAAAACAGCTGCTATCCTGCTTACTCTGTGGATCAAAATGAAAATTTGAAAAATGCAGAATTAGATTTAAGGTTTTGCTAGGACCTACTGTTTTGCTCTTTTTAATTATTATTTGGGGATATTTTTTGTTTTCATCTTGTTTGGGGTTTGAGGTTTGGAATATTTCTATTTTTCTAATATTCACCTGATTATTAAAACAAATTTTAATAACTTACGACTATGAATAATATTTTTTTCTAATGAAGTAGCTCAGTTTTTCTCAAAGTGCTCAAAATTACTTTTCCTCTGTATTACATATATGCAATGACATTGTTGGTGAAAGATCTTACAACACGGGCAAATCACAATGAGATGTTCACTGGAAAAAAAATGTTACTTGTCATAGAGACTGTATTTTTATTTATTCAGGAGCACCATAATCAGAAACTGGCAGCAAAATAATTCTGCCTCTTCCTAATGCCTCAGGTCTACACTCTTAGTACCTCCACCCTAGTTTTGTCAGCTGAACACCCATTTTGGAGTGATTTTTTCTATTTTTAGAATAGACACATCGGGTCAAAAGTCTAATCCAGTCTACAAGATATACTTCAAAAGAGTGCAAGCAAAAGAGTTTGCTACAGTAAGATGTGACTTCACCTGCCCTGAGGCTTAAACCCTTCCTGAGCCAAATGTGGTATCTTTGTGTTTAATAAGCTTCAATGGACTCTACATCTATGAATTTGTCTATTTAGGTTTTCTCAAGCTCAGCTGTAAATTTTTCATGTGCTGTAGCAGCAAGTTCTACAGTGATCAAATAGGGCTAAAAAGTGGGAAATACACATTGAGGAGCAGATATGTAGGCTTCAAAGGAAGAGCTATATCCGTCATCCACAGGAGGCCATCAGGATGATCAGAGGAGTGGAACCCCTCTCCCATGAGGAAAGGCTGAGAGAATTGGGATTGTTCTGGAATAGAAAAGGCTCTGGCATGACCTAATTGTGGCCTTCCAATACCTGAAGGGAGTCCACAGGAAAGATGGAGAGAGATTATTTACAAGAGCTTGGAGTGACAGGACAAGGGGGAATGGCTTCACATGGAAAGAGAATAGGTTTAGGTTAGATAGTAGGAAGAAATTCTTTGTGGTGAGGCCCTATCCTGTTTCCCAGAGAAGTTGTGGATGCCTCATCCCTGGAAGTGTTCAAGGCCAGACGGGATGGGGCTCTGAGCAACCTGGTCTACTGGAAAGTGTCCCAGCCCACAGCAGGCCTTTAATAAATCTTATTTCAGTAATCTTCATCATACTTGGCAGTCAGGGTCAAAAGACTCCACTGCAAAGCAACAGTTCACAATCTAATTCTGCTATTGTAACTGGCGAGAGCCTGGGTTTGTATGCAAATCATCATTACTTAATCAATATAAACAAAAGTGGAAGATGTAAAAATACTGCCATAAAGTAACGCTAGAACTTATGTGTCAACAGATGTCAAAACTAAATGTTAGTATTAAAATAGCAGTTAAATTTTATTTTGAGAAACATATAACCTCTCATCCTCAAAAACCCCAAACATCAAAACAGTCTCTCAAAACTGCAATTAAAATATAGCCTCATTCATCTTGTTTGAATCATTCTGCCCACTTAATTATATTTTGGAGGTATTCCCTCTGAGTGCCATTTTTCTACACGTTTTCTGTTATCTCCATCTGGAGTTTGTTTACCAAAACTTGCTCCATTTCTCCCAGGCTTCACTAAAATGGATTAATGATGTTCATTACAACATATGATATTTGCAGGCTTTGCGTTCCCTTCTGCATGGAGACAAAAATGTGGAGCTTTTCCTCAGGTTTCCTTTCAGTCTATTTTTTTAGTTGCAAAGAAAACCAGTCACAAACCATTGCAAAAGAAGAAGTATAAGGAGATATTGCAAAGACAATCTCCATTCATTTGTTCATTCATTCATTTAAAAATATTTTTAGTGACTAAAAATATATATGAAAAATATATTTGTGCAAACTGTTACTGCTTGAAGCAGCCTAAGAGGTATGAAGAAAATTCATCATTATTTCTGCGTAACATTTCTACAGCAAGAACAAGTTTTTAATAACACAGAATTTAAGATGAGATCCTTCTTTTGTTGCTTGCACTTTCTTGCTGTGATGGACTCACAGAAGCCTAAACAAACCCAAACAACAGCAAAAACTGATGAGGAAAATGCTCTAAGATCCCCTTGTTAATTCCTTTTTTTTTTTTTTTTCCTTATTGATTTGCTGAGTTAAAGCAGAGTTTACTCACTGTTTATTCTGACTGTGGAACTTTTCTGTAACACATTTTCCATTATTTGGGTTAATAAAGATATCATACCTGTATTTGGTCACCCTGTTCATATGAGTAATGTGGTGATAGGGAAGGGAAAAGTGAAGAGAAAGTGTGGAAAGAGGAAAGAAATAGGTAAAGAGTCTCTGGACTCTGCATTTAAAAGCCTAAAACCCCTAATCTCCATGAAAAAATGCAGGAATGGGTAAAAAACCTGGGAGTAGAAATCTGTCAAAAAACTTGACTGAAAACCAGACCTTTCCCAATATTAACCATATAATTTAATATCACTAAACTCAGTTATCTCCACAAACACAAGGCTTTTCATGCACACAGGAACATATAATGGAGAAAGGAAGACCATTTTTCATTAAGTGTTTGATTTTGTTTTCCCAGAAATCTAATGCTTTATCACATTTTGTTATTTTTGGGTACTTTTTTCATTATTAATAATAATATTAATAGTCATATTAATAGTAATAATAATAACAATAATGATAATAAATACCATAAACATCATGTTTAGCTGCAAGTCAAATTGTCAGGAAAAAATAATATGCTATTCTATTAGGATAATACCATGTGACATTCCATGATGAATTGCACATCCATGGAACAACCAAGTCAGTAATGAGGTGCTGTGACAATATAAATATCAGTTCCCACAGCATACTGCATTTTGGGTACCAAGAGAGGTATTACACTTCCCTGAGGTGCAATTGTAAAATAAATAAGCAAGCAAATAAACAAGCATTATCATGTTTCAGGATGTATCAGAATGTGTGCACAGGGTTACTTTCTGACAAGTATGTCTGGCTGCAAGTCTTTACATGGGAAATATGACTGTGTTCATTAAAAAGTGCTGTGGGCAGTTTCAGTTTTCGTAGAAATTATGTGCCAGCTATGTACTAAGGGCTGTTTCTGCTCTTTCCCCATAGTTTTCCCACCATGTAAGTCACACTTCCCACTTCCCACAAGCCTTCTGAGTAATGTCTTTACCCATGCCTAAAAACTACCCAGCTCCAGTGTAAAACACAGTGAGATTTGTCAATATGCAGATTTTTTTTTTTTTCCTGTACATCAGGAACCCAAACCTTTAGCTTATGTGCACTACAGATCATGTTCCATCACTGCAAAAAGAGAACTGCACTTGCCTGAGGACTATAGAGCTAGAAGCACACAAAGTCAAGGACATTACACTGGAAATGTCTTGACAGTTATAGTTCTTTTCTTTTAACTCAGTAGGTTTTTTTGTATTTTAAGTGAAGAAAATAAATTTCCAGGGACTCTGTTTTGTCATACTCTATCAGACTGAAGGAATTTTTAAAGGCCAAAATCAGTGAAGCTTCTTAAAGTAATGAGTGCTCTCTGGAAGGTGGCACAAAATGGCCTTCAGCAAAGGAGAGTTACTCAGGAAATAATAGGTCGAACTCCAAACTACCTGAACATCAAATGAGAAAATGCAGAGTAGTGAGACTTGCAAAATATGAATGTAAGATAAGTCCTAATATCTCAGAACCATGGGCTATATATTTAATCTCTTCTGCTGGCATTAGGAAATGCTATTTAGAACTATGCAGAGCATGTAAAAACAATCATCTTCTGCTGTCTGTTCTCATACTTCCTGGGCAGCCATAATTGTGGGAGGTTCCTGGTCTGTTTCTGCCTAATCCTGTTATTCATTTCCGGACTGCCATCCAGGAATTTATCTAATCCCTTAAACCTACTAATTACCTCTCCCCTGACAATTTCCTGTGACAGAAAGTCTCACAACTTTATTTTCTGTGTTGCAAACTATCTGTCTCCAATCAATCTCACTAGTTTCACCAAGTGCTTCCTAGCTTTTGTGCTGGGGCTGTCAAAAAGGAAATCCACATCCAGTTTGCATGCTACATCATGACTTCACAAACCCCTGCAACTTGCCTGTTTGGAGATTCCACTGTTCCTGCCCTGTCCTGGTCTTGTCAGGCTGAGCCAGTACTTCATTTCACAGAAGTCATATTGCCACTTTCTCAGCAGGCTACATTTCCATGCATTCAGTTTTCTTCATTCCCACGACAGACCATGCCATCTTACCTGTGGGAGCCAGGCTGGTCTGAGCTTCCCAGGACTCCCTAGAGCTCAGAAGTGGCAAGATTTACACAAAGAGCCTTGTAAACCTATAGAAACAATAAATCTATACTGTTTTCCCAACAATCATAACTCCACAATCTAAACAAAAAGATATTCCTGTATATTTGGCATGATTTGAGTATAAACTCCTATGACTTCACTGAATAAGCATGAATAGAGCATGTGCTTAAAGGCACCAAATATTGCCAGCTGAAGAAGCCCCACTTTTGTTAACATTCCCTTGGCACAGCAACGAAGCACTAAGCTCCAGCAGTAAATATAATGTGAATTATTACCTACAGTAGTGCCCCAAAGTAGCCTCTTATTTGCTGTGCGTCAAAATTCTTATAGAAAAGTAATTCCAAGCAAATGTCAGAGTGTTTCTTTGGAAAATTTACTGATTGAGATTGAAGCCTCTGAGAATTTGACATCACAACAATTATTTTATACGGACTGCTCACCAGATTCCATTTTTTCTTAATGATCTTGATTTTAATTAAAAAAAAAAAAAAAAGTATTACAAGAAACAATTCCAGTGCAGCTGATAGAGGAAACCTGATTTGAAATACCCTCTTTAAAAGTCAGGTTGAAATTTTGCTTGTGGTCTGCTAACTTGCATTCTGTCAGCAAATGCTAGCTTGACCTAAAATTGGTTTCTGTGACTCAAACACCAAAGTAAATATGGGAACTTCCAAAACTTTTAAAAGTTAGTTTTGAATCATCAGAAAAAGTTAGTGTTTTAATCCGTGATTCCTTCCTGGCCTATTACTAATGAAAGATTCACTAAATTATCTTCATAAAGGTCAAAATGCTAATTAGGAAATTTTCTTCAATGATAGATCAGAGATGTGGAACAAATTATTAGATCAGCTTTTTCTATAGTTCAATTATCCTTCTCTTCATCTTAAAAATATAATAAAATTCAAAATAAAATAAAAATTAATTTTTGTATTAAACTTTTTTTCTTTTAATTGGATAAAAAATTATCTCAGATGGTTTGAGTTTACATAAATTACATTTTAGTTAAATTGGTGTACAATTTTACATGTATCATTACTATTTCCTTATTAGCATAAATACAAATAATTGGTTATAAAATAATTTTAGAAATATCCTTCAAATCAATATGTGTACTAATAATCTAAGATATAAACATTTAAATAAAATGCATATTTCTAAGCTAAAAAGAATTAAAATACAGCAATATTTGAAGAGCAAGGGAAAATATACCATAATTTAATTGAGAGAATATAATATCCCTGTTCAATCTGAATTTTAGAAATGAAGACTCAGCCAAGAATTTATAGCTATAATGATCCATCTATTTTACTGACACATACAATAATTAATAAAAGACTTGTATTGCCTCAGGAAACTGAAATACCAGCACTTCTTATTTATATTTGACATATTACTTTAGGTGTAAGTTAGTCAGGTATATTGAAGATGTGTACTATTGCACAAAAAGTAATCTTGAGCTCCAAAACTGTAAAACATGCATAGTAAACACCGTAAACATCTTTGGTTTAATTGCAACACCATTTAATACAAGCTTTTATTACAACAGCATTTTTAGTAAAATGGCAGGGAAGCAGAATTAAGTTTTTATACTGATAGTTCCCATCTCACCTTCAGGATCAAAACTGAGCTATTTATAACCATTAGAAAATTGCCACAAGCTACAATGATGTCATGGGTTTAATGCGCTCCTGATGACAGTCAGTGTGAAAAAAGCTTCCCAAAAAGTTTTATAATTAGTACAGGATTAAAATGTCCAGATATGTTAAAAAAAAAAAAGAAGTAACCAAACCTTGGAGTCAAATTATGATGTAGCCTGGACTCTGCAATCATAGGCTCATCTATCATCAGCTGAGAATTTACTCAAGTTCTAATTTTTCATTTCTCACAGGTATGATGATATGTCCAGGTACTAACTCAGCTGATAATGAAAGATAATTAATTCATGTTTCTTAATAATTGCAGGATACAGAGTCAAAAGATGTAAAAGATGTATTCATACAGACTTCATAGGTTTGGTCTTTTATGTAGATATAGAAAACACTAAAATTCTGCAATAATTTTATTGAATGCATACATGTTTTCTGTGACACCAGAGACAAGCAAAAAATGTAAAAACCTAATGAAACCTACTTGTAATTTTTTTTTTTAATTGGAGTTATATTGTTTAATCTCTGGTTTGGATAGTGGGAAATGAAATGTGAGTATTTATCCAATATATTCCTGGCGTTGTTTTTGAATCACAGAATCATTTAGATTGGAAAAGACCCTTAAGTTCTTTGAGTCCAACCATTAACCCAGCACTAGCAAGTTCACCCCAAAATCACATCACCAAGCACCATGTCTACAGGGCTTTTATCTCCAGGGCTTCAGTAACTAAGGAATGTTGTAAGCAAGTATTTCTACCTTATTCTGAAACCATTGATTTATAGTAATTTCTTGAATGCCTATCACCACCGAAGCGATATGATCCTTAATGAAGAAAAGGAATTAGCCTAAAGTTCAGTCACAGAGGAAATACCTACACTCAGCAGCTAATATGATGAGAATATATCTAGGTTTATATAGATGTAATATAAATAACATATATATATATCATATAGATATATCTTATAAATATTATCTCTATCTATATCATATAAATAGATATAAAATATAATGTATTTTATTTAATCTCTTTGTAGATTGCAGCCCTGACAAAGAATGATTATTATGTTAGCTGTTGATCATGAGTGGCACACCCCACACTCTGATGAAGACAACACACAGCCTTGGTGCCTGTGAATTAAGTGCCAGTAGTACTATGACTTTGGTCCAGTTAATTGAAAAAAAGGAAAAAAAAAATGCTGTCAAGCTGTGATATATTGCATAAACTAAGGATAAGACTGTGTAAGCCAAGGACTCCAGGGAAATATAAAAAGTGTGAATAAATGTGGAGAAAATTGACTGCTAACAGCTGCATGTATGGACTCATCAGGTACCTGTACCAGAAGTAAAAACATACCAGTGTTTAGACTATTATATTAGCCCAGAAGTGATTGCTGTGTAAACAGAAATTTTCCATATTCCTCCTTTTATGGAGTAAAAGTTTCCCCAAAAAAAGATAGATAAGAGATTAATTTTTTGGGATCTCTGCCTACAGCAAGGAGTAAGGGCTCCACAAAAGAATTGTATGACAACCTACTATTTAACCTCTGAATCTGTGTCAACAAAATAACATCAAACTTAACTCATTTCAAAAAACTAACAGAACCTGTACATACCTTAAAATGTATAGATGCCATTTATTAGATACTCTGTGTAGTCTGAGACATAAAACTGATGGCAAGATGTAAAATCCCAAGCATTATATCACCAGCCCAGTGCAAAGGCAGTTTTATGAACAGGGCATTGAGCAGAAGCACATCACAGCTGTGCCAAACAACTGATCTCTGAGAAGATTTACAAATGCTGGAGTAAAAATGCAAAACATGAAAAATAAAGACAAGCAAATGTTCCAGATGAAACAGGTTGTACTAATTCCTCATTTTTGCTGTAGCTACTCATGTCTTTTCTAAGCCAAATGTGAGGTGCCACCAGTGTAATAGAACTTCCTCTCAATAATTTGTACTTGTATAACTTAAACCAAATCTCTCCCCACATTCTGTCAAAATGAATGCCTTGTGGCATAGAAATTCAGTCTTTAATGACTAGAGCTGTCTGACATTGATAGGAAATGTCTCTTTGGTGGATGGAAGACATCAATATGATTTCATTGGAACCAATTCGAGTAAAGAACAGAGTCTAGTTTTGGTGGTTCTGAAGCTTTCTAAGACTTCTGTTGAAAAAGGAACCAGAGACAAAAACCATCCACTGATTGTGCAGCAGGTGTATGACAGGGTATATCCTGATATCTTTTTTCAATGACCTCGTAAGCTGTATGCCCATGACTTCCTTCCCCTGGAAATCAAAACACCACCGAAAATACTGCACATGTAAACATTCAATGCTGCCACCAGACACATCAGCATTACAGTTTTGGAGTCTGAGGACAGTTTTGAAGCCAACAAATACCTGAAAACCTGAACTCAAAATTCAAAATGGTACCAACTGTGAAACGAGACACATAAATGCACTTAAGAAAAACTTGAGAATTGCACCTAATCAGAGAAAGGGTCTGTCTAGTGCCATGTGTATCCCCAGTAAAACCTACAAAGGGATGCCACAGGATGAACAAGAGTAGGCACGTATTCCTGAAGTTACTGGTAAAAGTGCTCCTTACCTCCAACTATTTTCATTTTATCAAGTTCTCACAGACCAAGAGAAGTCTTTCTGATGCAGAAAGTCTTTGCAGATTATACATATTTGTCCAGTCTCACCTGCAATTTTCACCAATTTAAGCATCCATGTTCTGCTATTCTTATGAGGTGCACAGACTTATTCTCTGCTATATGGAGAACCACATCTTGTGTGTTTTGCATCAACTCTGACTGGCTTCTTTTGACTCTCACTGCCTGCATTGAAGGGAATGGGAACAATTAATCCCTGTTTCCTAATGCCTCTTGTATGCTCTGTAATACCTAGTTCTCTCTCTTACAGTCTTAGCCTATCCCATATTTCCTCATACAGAAGACACTCTTTATCTTTGTTCATGTATATTTACCAGCTTTTACTGAACATTTTTCTGTTCAGTTATTCTCTTTTAGAGGTGAAGTATGCAAGATAATTCCTACACTTTTATATACAAGATATGGACAACCTAAGAATTCCACAGTGTATTAATAATGTTATCTGTATTTCTTTTGATGAAGTCTCAGAAAGTCATAATATTTGATTTTCTCTTTTGTCTGCTCCAATGCATTGAGCTGACATTTTCACAGCATTTTATTCCATAACGTCAAGATCTTGCTTTTGAGTAGTAACAGGCAGCTTAAAGCTTTTCATAGCATTCATATATAAAATTAGGACTGGTCATCCTCATGTGTATCACATTTAAAAACACTGAATTTATTCTGCCATTTATTTCTCAGCCACTTGGTATTATAAGGTGTCTTGACAATCTTTCACAGTCAGAACTTGTCCTTAGAGTCTGCAATAACTTAATATCATCAGAAATTTTGGTCACTTTCGTATTCACCCCTTTCTCTGACAATGAGTGTGTTCCACAGACCCCCTTGGAACTCCTCAGTTATGAGCCTTTATTCCTACCCCTTCTATCTGGTACATTAAAATATTTTAAAAATCAAGGGAAGAAAAAGGAGGAATAGCAGAACAATATATATGGAAAGAAATGTTTAAGTAAACATAGAGAACATGACATATGCTTTCATGGGAAGTATTCATTCTGTTTCTAAGGGTCTGAAAAGATTTATATAAAGTCAAGAGTTCCTAGGGCTAAAAAATCTTTTGAAGTACATGTCAAAATGCAAAGAAACTCCGTGTTGTTTCTGTGGCACTGGAAGAATCAAAAATCTCAGATACAGTCAGCACTTAAGAGTTCTGTAAAAGTGTAGGTATAAGGTTTTTTTTTTTTGTATGAAGTCTGGTACCTCTATTATACAGAAAATTTACAGCTCTTCTTATATCTACCTAATCTTAATGCCTCATAAACAAATGCCCTGGAGCAAAAGTAAATTAGTAGCTATCGAGGTTGCCTAAACAGATATGCTTGCAACTGATTGCATTAAATTAACTGTTTAATTGAATACATTTGCCTGATTGAGTAAAACAACATTTGTGTCAGTGTTTTTTCTAATTGTGTTAGTGTGCACAGTTGGTTCACTGCCCTTTCCTGAGCTGATAGTAATCACTAATTCTGTTGCTCATGAAGCTGTGATAAAAAGCAGATGAATTTACATTCATGTTGTTGTCCACATAGACTGAGAATTAAAATGGACCTCCTATCCTTTCAACCTCAAAGCTAGATGTATCCTATTAAAAATTGACATTGTCATCCTGCAATAGCTGTGGGCATAAGAATGATAAGGATAGTCTATGCAGGTTGCAGAGGAGCAAATTTCACCCATTTTAAAGAGCTCAGCAAACACTCTTATACATCAGTGGAAGACATTTTCTCACCCTTCGGACTATCCTATTTTTTTCTTTTTTTCTTCACTTTCCCTTGGGATGAAATCAAGAACTCTTAACAAATATTTAGGGGAAAAAAGGTGGCAGGTGAAGGAAGGATGAAACTTCATGCAGCTGATTCTGTTTTTTTCTGTCAGAGTCCTGATGAAACAGCAGAAGTCAAATCCTTCACCCTCACAGCAAGACCTAAACTATATGTGTTCTCATACCTTAAAAATGTCATAGGCAATAAGTAAGTACTGGGTTGTTGACTAGTCTGCAGAGAGAAGAAAGAGAATCTTTTTATCTCTCCCACTGAAAAGACTTCCACTCAGACAATTTAATCAGTGAGATTTTGTGTATTTCATTAAGTGCATATTAATTAAGACAAACATTTTTACTCCACAGTGCAGACAAAAGATACATTATACATAGAATACCAAACTTCAGCTCTCTTCCTATGCTTCTGTAATTAGCATACAGAGAAGCAGATTTGCTCCTTACCCCCTCTCTTGCCATCTTTTAAAAGACTTACTGACCTTTCTCTTATCCTGATAAGAAATTCTCTCCAACCTTCTCTTTGTAAAGTTTCATTTATGATGGAAAAAAAAACATAAGTCAGATGTAATAAAAATGCTTTTTGTGAAAAAATTTCAGACCAGCTCTCCTTTTGTATAACCTGTGCCAAAAAAAATTGGCATTCACCAACAACTTTACGTCTTTGTAGTAAAAACAAGATGATATCCATTTAGAAAGTTGCTGTCTTCATACATTACCCACAAAATCCAGTCATATTAGTTACTCCACATAATTAAGTAAATCCTGTTTCTGAATCAAAACTCAGACAAGCCAGTCAATAATCAGTCTGAAAATGTAGACACAAAAAACTTTTGAAGACAGGTACCTTGTTCTTAACAATTCATTATTATTAACATGAGATTTATTTATTTGTACTGCTCTTTTTTGTTGTGGAAGAATGAATGTTTTTAATATATATGTTACCCTGTTTGTAAACCACAATTTTTGTAATAATCTTTCTACTCTTACTGATTAAGTTACCTCCCTCATTGGTGATGGAATTGATATACATTTATTATACTGGGATTTTTCTGGCACTTAATGTTCTAAATAAATAAGCAAAGCCAATAACTCATGTCACCGTTGCAAATGTACTATTAAAAGTGAGCCAGTTCCCTGCTTTAATCTACAACATAGAAACGAATGAAAAATGATTAAAATTATGCCCAGAGCAATGTTGATTACTTGTTCATCATGTGACAATGAAATCCTGTTTAAAATTTGAGGGCTTTAATGAAGTACATTAGCAATTCAGCTGTAAGTTCTCGCCTGCACTATTTCTGCAGTTTTCCTTTCCCTTTTTGACACAGCTCAGGACCTGACATAGGGAGACATGTGATTTTCACCTAGAGGGCAGGTTTCTTGGTGAAACATTACCTTTTTCTTATTTATATATATTTTTGCTTCTGGAAATTCAGAATACTGTTCAAGAAAACTGGCAGGTATTTATTACCCCATCCAAAAACAGAAGAAAAGGAAAAACAAAAACACCAAAAACTCAACAACCCACAAACACGACTACTTCCATAATGTTTCTACTTTATCAGACTACACACATCTCAGCTTTTCTCCAGCTCATGACACAGAAAATTACTAAACTTTTACCCACATGATTTTATCTTTCATTGTGTTATTAGATTGACAAACCTTCCTACTGAAATACTGGCATATGACTTTTATTCTACCTTTCAATCTAGTGGTATGGTGGCTTAGTTTTAAATAATTTTTTGCAGGGACCACGCAACACTCTTGCTTTAAGATCAAATACTGTGTATGTTCAGGATATCAGAGTCATTTCATTGTCTAGTGATAAGTGTAAAAAGACTAAATATAAGTTGTTTAAAAGGTCTAAATATTGCAGGAAAATCTCATCTAGGCAAATATATAATGTGTTCAGTTTAAGACAAAAAGAGACATTCCAACATCTGTATCAAACAGAACTTATATTATTATCCTATCTTAGATTTTTTTAAACTTATTTGCTTCTAAATATTTGGAAATATTCTAAAATTCTGTTTTACATGTTCAAAACGTATAAAAAATCTGATTTTCAGCAAGGTATCGGGTATCAGACTGCAGTGAAGGTTTTGTATTTCTATTGTATAAAAAGGATAAAGGTGCAATGAGTTCCTGCAAAGACATTCCAGAAAGTCATATTAAAAAGATGTAAGTGCCTATATCCACCTATATGTAAATTTTTGTATACTCTAATTATCCACGTTGGGCTCAATTTCTCATCAGTAATAAGTAGCTCAAATATAGGAAGTAAATGATGCATTCTTCTTTTGTTCTTTATGTGGGGTAAGACAATTCTAGCCCTAAGAAAACAAAGGAATTTCCTCTCTCAAAAATAATTTTAAAAGACTTTTTACTTTTTTTTCCCCCAATTTTTCTTTCTTCCTCCCCTCCCATAATTTTTCTGCTCCAGTGGTACCTCCTCAGCTGGAGGCTGTCAGCCCAGGGAATATTACTAGCTTGTTTGGGATGGGTTTACATTCTGTTCAACATATCTGTGATTTTACATTGTTGGATGCAATCTGGACGAGAAGACAAGTTGAGACAAAATGTCTGAGGGTCAGACAAGAATTCCAATATAGCATATAGAGAGTATAGCTGCTTCAAAGGCCAGAGGAACTGCTAATAAAGCAGAGCTACTAAAATCCTTTAGAAAGTAGCTCATTCCGTGCATCTTTCTGTCAGTGCCAGCAAGCCTGAACAGAAATATAGATTCTCTGCCTTTACAGAGAAAGCAATACATTTTCTCAGTTACATCTTCCCAGCATTTAAGACAAGGGATCATAATTTCTCTGGACAGCCTTTCCCCCCATATTTTTCCATTGCATCTTTTAATTGTATCCTATTCACAATATCAAATTCTATATCTTGTTTCCTGATAACCCACACTTTTGCACCTTACATTGATAATAGTGATGTGAATATGACTGATGGCACTGAAAAGTCTCTGCAGTTTTTTTTTTAATTTTATTTTAATTTGTGCTGATAATGAGACAAGAAAAAGTGACTCAAGTCTGGGCTGGGGTAAAAGAATACATTCACAAGAGGATTAAGCCCAGCACCTTTGTGGTGGAAGCCACAGCCCCAGGTTTTTCTGCTGCCAGGCTCCCACAGATCCCTACACCAAAGGGGGGAAGGAGGAGAGGGTTTGGGTGTGTGGCAATAGCCTCTGGCCAGATGCAGTGAACGCCCATCCTCCACTGGGCAGACTGGCCCAGCTGTGGGGCCTCCCACCCCTGGAAGGCCACATCTATGTGAGGGACAACAGAGGGGGTGTCGTGGCCCATCAAAGGCTGCCCCCAAAGGGGTCCCCAGACCCTGCACCAGAGCACTGCACGTGATACTACAAGATGCAACAGATCCACAGTGTTGCAAGGCACAGCGTCAAACCTGTCCCCTGTCAGGGAGACACCTGTGTCTTCCCACCTGCCCAAATGTATATTAATCCATTGGGTTCTATACTTTTTAGTGGGGACCCTCACAACCAAGAAGACAAGATGGAGGGAAGCAACAAGATGTTGTTGGGACCCTTGGAAAGTGATATGTTTCTGTTTAATCTCTGTCACTCCCCCTGACCCCTCCGTCCTTCCCTTAATCCTCTTGTGAATGTGTCGCTAGAGTTCACGAAAAGAACCACACTCACCCGTCAGGATGTGAGATGAGAAAGAAAGGAAGTTTATTTGGGGATTTCAACTTATATAGTCTTTTGAATTTGGTCAAGGATTGGGGGACAAGAGTAACACCTCTCTGACTCCAGTGGTCAACTCAGAAGTTTATCAATTTGTCCTGCTCTTTGGAAAGGAATGCATGTTTACAAAGTATTACAAAAACTTTGTTTTTGTTACAATGCATGAGAACCTTCCAGTCCAAGAATGAAAATATCAGAAGGCTGAAAAATCAGGGTGACATGAATGTATTCTTTTCTCCCAGCCCAGACTTGTGTCACTCTATTTATTTCCATTAACTTGCAGTGGAGGGCCTTAGTCAGGAGGCCCATTTAGGGTGTGGTGGTCTTCCATGCAGCTTTTGTTATAGTCTTGATATAACAGGCAAAAGTCCTTCATAGAGATGTTTAAGCCATAAACATGGCTTACAAGCCATACATTCCAGTTTTCAGGCATGTTATCTA
>VXBN01008153.1:610408-644053 GCA_013397395.1 Sinosuthora webbiana | reverse complement strand
TTTTTTTTTTTTAAGCAGAATTTATAGCTCTTGAAATGGAACTTCATGTCTCATTCTCCTACTAAAAAACAACTCAACTATCTGCAAGCCAATCCAAAGCAGGCAGATCCTGCCTGCTTCCAAAACAGATTGAATTTAGCTTATTGTCGCTCCTATTTTCCCTCTGTTCCAAATAAACTTTGAGATCTTTGCCATATAGCTGTATTACCAACCAGTCATGATTCCAGCAGTTCTGGGGACACAGATAATTTTTGTAACACAATGTACTACCTTTTTTAAGATGAGCTGGAGGAAAACAAAACAAGTTTCTGAGTCCAAATGTAGTTTTCAGCTTTTCAGTTGATTTTTTTCCTACAAACATATCCTTATGATATTTAAGGTCCTTAAATATCTGGAGCTTTTGCATTAAACAGAGTTTTAAGGATATCTGTGTCAGACATCAGCTCTTAGACTGTTGGATGCTGCATTTATTTTTGGATCAAGGAAGTTTTAATGAGAGAAGAACAAGAAGATTATCACATCCTGAATATTGAATCCTAAAAATGTACCAGATCCTTTTTGTTTCATTCTTCTTTCTCTAGGTTTCATACTTTCATTTTGTGTTCTGTAATGTGTAAAAATGTATTTATGGTGAGACAGTGCTTTCATATCTCTAGAAAATTCTCTGTATTCTTCAAGTTGCCTGTGAGCTTTCCTTTTCCTTAAGTGGAATCAATCTCTGAAGACTTGCCCCTTCCTTGCCCACCTTTCCTTCCTCCCACAGTACTTCAGACTAAAATAATACCACAGTAAAAAACTAGAAGATCAACAGTTTTCTATAACAATCTCTCTAAGTAGTTTGGAGTTGGAACCGTTTGGTTCAATCACTCTTCATGATAAAATCTATCCTCAGCTTTCCAAATTAATAGAGAGGCTGGATTCTTATGTATATGTTTTATCTGTTATCTAATTAGGATTCTCTAATTGTCCAGAGTGACCGAAATACCTCGCTTAGATCCATCTGGAAAAACTCTTTAAGGTAATTTATCATAATAATGAAAATCTATTGAAAATCTTAATTATAGATGAGTATCACTTCTTGCACTACATTGTGAGAGGATAAGTTGACAGATTACTGGCAATTAAGATCTTACTTATCAATTCACCTTCCTCAGGCAAAGACCTCAGTTTGAGGCTTACACCATATAGTAAGTTATTTGTTGCATAAAACCAGATTACTGTCTTAATACTAATCATTATCTCCTGCTTTATATTTGCTGATTTATGCAATCATAGTGCAAGATCCTAACATAGAGGGCAACTGAACTGCCCTTTAGGATTTTATTGATAGATAAAATATTGATATACTTAATAACACCATCAATGCCTGGTTCTGTTTAAACCAGGCATTCTTTTTAAACCTGGTTCTGACAAAAAATATCACAGCAACAATGTGTTACTCCTCAGTGTAATAAAAGGAAACTTTATGAGCACTTGCTATAAGTCAGGCAGGAGTTCAGGTCATCATTTTTGGATTAAACCTGGAGGAGCTGTGGAAACAAAGGTTTGCTGGTCCATACATGGGACTGGAGGCACATAAAGGTTTTAGATGAGAACATTCAGAATTCCCATCTGCTATGGAACTTTATGTTGCTTTCTTCTGTTACTTTTATTCCTGTTTTATTTTCCAACTCTAGTAAGTGAATCTGTGAGCTACTCATGACAGTGAAGCCAAGGTTCTTCTGAATACTGTTACTGGTCTTTTTAATTACATTCTCTTCAAACACAGGCATTCATCCTAGACATGTTATTCGTGTATCACTCAGGGAAGGCTTAAAATTATTAACATATAGTCAGAGCTGTTATCAGTGAAGTGTTCAGGAGAACCACTGCTGGGATCCACCAAGGTAACAAGATCCCTAGCAGGCAGCAGGTTAGTTTTCTGACAGTCATCTGGTGCCAATGCTTTAGGACTGTTCTGGGACACTGCCAGACAAAAGAATTTAATGGGTTTACTCTGCTCTACTAAGAAGCCTGCAAGAAGCCAGCTCAATATGCTGGAGGAAGGAAGTCAGAAAAGGTTCAGGATTAAAATAATCCCAGGCAGATGAATAAATTCATACACAGCTATTAAACCCACAAAGTTTCCTGAGGAAAGTCAGCAGGAAAAGAAAGCACGTGTCACAGCAGCCCATGGGATCACGCACAAAATGTTAAGCTTGTCATGTTCATTCTTATAATTGTAACACCTCAGGTATGATAGGGACTCATAAATATTGATACTTTAAAAACTAAGGGTTTTTTCCCTAGTGTTAAATACGTTGTCAAGACAGCTGTCAGTCACTAAGCCCCTAGTCACAGTTATCCCAAGGGATAAAGCACAGATTCCTAAAATACTCACCACCTTGAGGAAGCAAACAATTGTTTCAGATGGGCAGGTGTTCAAGAACTACAGTGTGAAGGAACAAACTTTTAGTTTTCACTCCAGTGAAAGGATAAAAACACAGTTTAGACTGTAAAATTGACAAGAAAATTAATGGAATGAAAACTAAAAAATACACTTGGATTTCATTGGTGCTTTTCCAATATACACCAGCTAACAGGTACTTTCTGTTTCTCATCTGTGTCACATAATATTTGCAAAATTTAGTAAGGAAGAGGAAAGATGTACCATAGCCTTCATTATTGACATGCCTATCAAAATAGTAGTAGTAAACAAAAGGTAAATATAACCAGTTCCCCTAAATTACACTTTATCAGCATCATTTTCAATTTAAGCATGGATTTCAAAAGATTCAGAACTCATGAAATGAAGTACAGAATAATAAATTACATTAAGAATTAACTGTGAGTTCTACATCTTTGAGTGTGCATGTGTGAATTACTGTCACTCTGTGAATGTTTCTCCCAATCATAAGCAAAGAGAATTCCTTGTCAATTTAAGAACACATATAGTAGCTGTCATCAGCTGCTACTTCCCTTGAAATTTCTCTTAAAAGCCCTTTAATTTTTGTTTTCTTACTGAGAAAGATATAATTTTAGATCATTAACTGAACACACAAAAGATACATGAACATTGTAAATACAATTGGATGTGTTACATTTTTAGAAAAAAAATGAACAGAGAAAGTTAAAAATTCCTTTTTAACTTTCTTTTTAACTGAAAAACTGCTTAATTGATAGATCAAAAGTAAACATGCTCCTTTAGAATTTAGCATATGCTGTTGTATTGGTTTTGACTGGGAAAGATAGTTTTGTCCATAGCAGCTGGTATGGGGCTGTGTTTTGGACTGCTATGGAAACAGTGTGATAACACAGGGATGTTTTTATTATCACTGAGCAGTGTTTGCACAGTGTTTGCAGAGCCTTTTCTGCCTCAGACTGTTCTACCTGTGAGTGGGCTGGGGCTGCACAAGGCATTGGGAGGTGACACAGCTTGGACAGCTAAGCCCAACTGACCAAAGGGATATTCCAAACCATATGGCATCATGCTAAGAATATAATGCTGGGCAAAAAAAGAAGGAAAGGGGGATGCTCAGAGTGATGCTGTCTGTCTTCCCAAGTTCCATATAACGAAACCCTGCTTTCCTGGGAATGGCTGAAGAGCTGCCTACCCAGGGGAAACAGAATAAATTCTTTGTTTTACTAGTGTGCATGTCTTCTGCTTTTCCTATTAAACTGTCTTTATCCCCACCCATGTGTTTTCTTCCTTTTACCCAACATGTCCCTTCCCCAGTGAGTGGCTGGGTGGGGCTTAGCTGCCTTCAGGGTTTAAACCATGATGACTGCCCTTGAAAGCAAGGGTACTAAAAATTCGGATCATATTTTAGTCAGTCTGGCAATCTGAGAGGTGGACAGTGTTATACAGTTAGGGGGTTTCTCTCTCTCTCTCTCTCCTTTTTTTTTTTTTTTTTTTTTTTTTTTCATCTTTTGTTAGTTGTCTCTAAAGCCCAGTAACCAGAAAAATGAGCAGCCAAGAGACATGTTTAGAGGGTCAATTGCTTAGCCTTTCAAGAACAGCTGGTGGAAGAGCAAAGTATAAGGAAAGTAAAAAAAATGTCAATTCTATGTACATTACAGGTCCCTGATGCAGACATATGAAGTATTTGGTCTGTCAGGTTCCTCTGGGGCCATAATACTTATTAAACATCTGGAAACTTGAGGAAATACTTGACCATAGTTTCCATCCTCTTGTGTCATCTCTGATGACATAGGAATCAGAACCACACCACATCTTGTTCTTTCCTGATATTTTGGAGTTAGGAGAAGGGATAGACAATGGGGTAATGAAAAACTGAATTCTGACTCAGTTTTTGCTCAGTTTGAGTACTATTAAATGAAGCTTCCATTGGAATTTACTGAGGTAAGATTTAAGTAAGGTGTAGCGAACAGTTATATTTCTAGATAAAATCCTAAGGGCCCTATTGTTTTGGACAGATACATGCTACAGCAGAACAGGAATTACACCTGTAAAGAGGAAATGGGATACTGAGTAAACTTTTTGGCTGAAATGATCCCCAACACATGACAAGTGAGCTAAGATGAAATGAGCATGAACCAAATATAGAGCTAATAGATAAAAGTGCTGTTATGACTGGTAAAAAGTTTCAAGGCTGTATATCAGCACAAGTTCTCCCAGAAACTATCTATATTGCGTTAGTATATTTATGTTGGTTACACACACAACACAAACATACATTAAAATCAAGAAGAATGATATGCTGTGTACATATTTCACTTCAGTGAGGAAGAATAATCACTATAACAAACTAGAAGGAAGCTGAGTCTCCTTTGATGTCCTAAATATACCTTATGCAAACTACATCTCCCTAAAGAGTAATCAAAAATTGGTCAGCTTTTAATCTATCAGTTAGCTAAATTAAATGAGATAAAGTTAAATTGGCTATGATTTGAGTTTCTGTCAGAAACTAAACAGTTTTTCTGTCTCCTTCATCCTTCCCTCCATCTGTAGAAATGTTGATTTTGGACAATTTAAGCCATTATAAAACATTTTATAAACCCATTTCTATTTTTCCTTCTGGTTTTAATTTGGTTAATGGTTTTGTTCTCTTTTTACATTTTTAAAATTAGAAGAAAAAAAAATATATCTTTTAATATTCAAAATAAAAACTGTAATATCTGCAGCTATTTTTAGGTTTGTAAATTATTTGGTCTCCTTGAGTTCTGTTTTCTGTCAAAAGTTACTGTTTGTGGAATAGGATCACAGGAGGTCAGAGAAGATAATTCAAGAGTCCCTGTGGCCTTATAAATGTTCTGATTCTAAGCCCTAAAGTTGAGAATTGAATAGGAAACATATTCATAAACATAGAGACCAAAGTATTTTGTAGACTATCAAATCTGACCCTCCAAAGCTGATGAAAAGACCTGTATACTAACAACATCACATTTGTTTTGAAGAGCACCTGTGGCACTTTGATAAGAGCATGACCCTTACTAATGAAAATCAGAATTAGAAAAGGAATATCTCAACTGAGATAGATGATCCAGGTTGTCTTAGACTGTGCTGATAAGTACCACAAGTTGTGCTCTTTTGGGATGCAGCAGTGGAAAAGGAAATCTATCAGAAGTGATTGGGGAAACTGACACAGCACAGAGGAAAAGAGGTCAATAAATAAGATATTAGATGTCTTTCACTCAGACATTACTGTTCTGAATGATCTCCTACTAATTGAATCTGATAAAAAAGATATAGCGGTTAAATGAACTTTGTCTGAAGCTTGTTAGAAATTAAGAAGATAAGAGACAAGAAATATTGAAAAAATTGCAAGAAAGCCATAAGTATGTTGTAAACTCTGCTTTTATACTTTGAAATTTTGCACCAAATCTGGCTCCTAAAGACAAGGGTATTGATATGCAATGTGTAAACTTTGAGCTGGTTTAATTCTTAGCATTCAATGTTGAATAATATCATGGAACTAAGCAGTATTTTCATATCTATAAAAAAACTGGTAAAAAATCCAAAACATTTATGACTGTGCACTCACTGTGGGGTGAGTTGCACCCATTAATGTTTGGAATGAACGTGACTAACTTTTAATTTTAATTACCACAGAGTGGCAGCCCTTCTCAAGTTTATTAAAGAATCATCAAAATAGGGTCTGGAACTACTGCATGGAGGCTCATGATCTCATTCTTTTCTTCCCTACCCTGAAGTTCTGGGTGTTTCAATATCTCACTTTAATATATATCTGAATTCCTGTCATGCACCACTGTGATGGAAGTGCTACTGAGCGAGCTGAATGTCCTTATTTATTCCAGCAAGGAAAAAGCTTTACTTTAATGATATTTTTATGTAACTGAGGCAAATGTAGTCAAATATTATGTTCTGGATTAAGAAAGATGTAATGGTTACATGCTGGAGAAAGTTTTTTTCCTACCTGAAGGATTGGTTTTACATTCAAGTCTTTGCCCCTTTTTTGGTATCAAGCTTCATTTTTTGGGTTCATGAAGTCATATATTTTGTATTTTTGGTATCACACCCATAAAAGAAAGACAACTTTTGCTTCCTCATGTTTGTTTATATTAAAGCCCTGAGGAGCACTCCTCATGCAAATTCAAGTAACTGTGAATTAGAATTGTCACTGTGAACAGACATGCTTGTAAACAGTAACTACATTTTAGTCTTACTAAGTGGGGTATAAAATATGACCCTCATTAATAGACAGGAGCAAAACAGAGGATGTTTATGTGTTTAAAGCGTGCAACAGGACACCTACCACTTCTGAAATATATATATAATATTTCTCTCAATTCTGTCACAAACACACAGAAAAGATCATAAAACCCAACATGTGTTTATCATATCTGATATATTTATTTACCATTGATGCACACTTGAAATTTATGAAGGTCATACTTGGAATGGTTTCTTTTTGGCTACAATGGAAACACAGCACTGCTTCATCAAGACAGGCACTTCCTCACAGTATTCTTACTTGTATTTGAAAGTCATTTTCTAATCCATTACACTAGGGCCTAAGAGATCATAGATCACTCCTACAATGTCACAAAATGCCTTGAAAAGGATTAAAACACTCAATTAATATTTTTGAAAAATCTTGACATTTTTCTAACCACCAGTTAGAACTTGATTCAACTAATCTTGTAAGATCTCTGAAGAGCAAGTAAAACAAAAAAAAAAAAACAAAAACAAAAACAAACAAACAAACAAAAAATTTTTCTTATGAAACATTTTAGAAAAAAAATTCAGATTTTTTGAAAAATAAATATATTGATAAGATTTTAATGCCATTAGAGCTACTGGTGTTTTAACAGACCCAGATGACAGACTGGATTTTTCAGACACTTTCTTTTTTTAAAATGTTATTATTTTTATTAAGCTCCACTTTCTTAACCTCATCAAATTTCCTTTTTAAAATAAGAAAAACAGTTTGAAATACTACTGATAGGAGAAACCTCTACTTACCAGAGGAATACTAATAAAATTTCTTGATCAATTTTATCAAAATACAGGGAGTGGAATCTTACAGCCTGTTCTAGAACAACTTCTCCTCTATAGCCATTTTTTTCTAGAAAGCATAAAAAGTCCATGGCCATTAAACACTCATTTAACAAAACTGTTAAAGTAAAGAAAATGACAGCAGGATTTGAGTAAGATATTACAAAATATTATTTCTTTCTTTTTTAATCTACATAATTCTATCTCATGATCTCTTTAAATTTTCACCATTTTTTTATATTACCTTTGACTTGTTAACTCTTTAAACATCAAACAATAGAATTTAAGAGCCAGAAGCATATACTGTAAGCTTCCCAGGGTTTTCTTTGTCCCACTGCATTACCAGAATTAATATATTACCGTTCATCCCTTCAAGACTGCATTTTCTCCTTCTCCTGTGTATGAGAAATGAGGCATTTGGGCTTATGATGATTAAAATGTCCCAAGCTGACAGCACAGAATTGCTTAAAATTACTGTCTCTCTAGCTCTCCTAACAGTGTCAGGTAATCATTATAATTCCAGGGATACTCATCACAGACAAACTTTGGTACATGGTATAAAGGCAAGTATAAGCATTTATGCTTCCATTTAAGTCTCCTGTAATTATTTGGGATGCAGTATTAAATATGAAAATCATATTTAATATTTTTAGAAGGGGTAAATATGGTGACTTGGGTTGCGCTAGTTAAACCCTTTAAAGCAGACAGATTGTAGTTGTCATGTAAAGAATAAGAGGAACTAGGGAAGAGACACTAGGGAACGGTTGGCACAAGGATATAAGGCTTTCACTAGTTAGTCACTATCCAAAAAGCTAGGAGGAAAAAATGTGTGGAGCTCGTGAAGGGGGGAAAGCAGGGGTGGGGGAGCGCAGTTCAAATAAAAATAGTGAAAATAAGGCACAGTTTGCAGTTTCTGTTGTGGTTTTGCAGAGTCACAATTAGAATTGTGGTTCACTTTTCTGTCTGTTTTATGCCACTATTGTTCTGATGTTTAAAAGTTAAAGATCCTTTATTTTGTAGAGTTTAAGCCCCACCTTTTCTCTGCACGCTCCCCCAGCCTCCCCTTAGAGCCCTGACACTGCTATCATCTTTAAGATAGATGGACTTTAGGAAAAAATCCTACCCATTTGAAGAATCTACACAGCTTTGTGCCTTACACCTCTTAATTTCCTTCACTTCTTATCTAACACTAAAACTGTTCCTTGCCTTTATTCCCAAGAGTTTCATAGGGATACATAACCTAGTTCTTCCCATTTAATTGCACATTAGGCCTTATTATCACTTACTATCACTGCTGTGGTGCCTCATATACTTTTACAAATTCGTATTAAATTAAGAAAATAGTATCTGTTAAGTCTGACTACCTTTCTCTTGTTCCATCCCGAAAAGCCACATATTTGTCTTTATGTGTGCTTTCTTAATGGGGAATACCAAAGTTGATGAGAAAGAAAAGCTGACTTCACATTAAAATTGAGTTAAAACCTGATAACACAGCCTCCCTCTGGCACTCAAGAAAGAGAGCTGCTTCTTCAGGCTGGTTCTCTGTGAAATTGCTGCCTGCCTTGTACACAAATCCAGCCCCTGCCACATGCCTGTTGACAGCATATTCTAAAACAGCAATTCAAAAATGATCATCAGCAAGAAGAAGCCTTTTAATTGCCATTAGAATGAGTGGAGCATCCTCCTCCCAAATGACTTGGAAAGAAATATTGGATGGCAGTAAATATGAGATAATGCACGCCATTGTATTGAATTATAATTGCACACACTCTCAGAGGAGGCAAGAGCAGGGTGCTCCTCGAGGGAAGGCAAACTTGGATATGAGAGCAACAGTGGTGGCAGTGCTCCCACAGCACCAGAGCCAGGCAGCAGAGCCTAGAGGGGACTGCTGTGGGTCCAGCAAACACCAGGCAAAGGCAAGATAACAAGCCAAATCCAGGATCAATCCAGGAAATAGAGACACTTCAGCCACAGGGCAGGAAGCCCACCTACAACATAGCCAGGGCTATGAGTAGGGAGGGAGAGGCTGTTTCTCTTAGACAGCCACTGAAACCACCTGACAGCCTCTGAACACCAAGGACTTTCTCATCCAAGATGGAATTCAACTGCAGAAAACAGTGTCAGATCTAATGGAGGAAAAAGGAATATGTGTGTTCAGAGTGGATTTAGGTGAATTTGTGTAAGTCTTCCAGTAGCTATTATAATCGTGACAGTCAGATCACCTGAATTCCCAAATTGTTGATTGCTGAATTGCAATACTGGAGTGAATATCCCTCCATCTACTCTTTCTGAAAATGTTTACTAGGAACTGTTAAGAAAATGGTGTCTTGGTTTGGTCCTAAATTTTCTTACAACAGTCTTTTTATTCTTTCAAGAGAAATAATTTATGTCATAATCATAATGTCAAGAATAGGAAAGAGCTGATTCCAAAATGAAGACATGCACAAGGAATATATATTGGCAATTAAGAAAACAGATGTAAAAAAAGAAAGAAGGAACAAAAAATCAATTTGAAAACTATCTACCAAATCCTCAAAAACTTTTTCAGAAACCTAGACAAGTAATCTTTATGTGAGAGGATTAAGGAGGACTTGTGCTAAAAAATTGATGAGGATAAACTAAAAAGATGACAGGAACATTTCCTGGACAGTCTTGGCAAAGCAAAACCTAGGGTTAAACTTAAGTACTCCTAGAATAGTCCAAAGCTTCACTAATTAGTGGTGACCTTCCACTAAACAGGAAACAAAAAACTCTGCAGGGAACTTCATGGCCAAGGCAAAATATCAGGCAGAATCTGACTGGAGAAAGACTGCCTGAAAGAAATGACCAAGCATCTGCAATAATGCCTTGAAAACAAAAACACATCAACCTTAATTGTCATGGTGCCACAGAAGGAAGAGAAGCCAAAATTTATTGAGCAGCTTAGCAGAACATTAATGTCACTTGCAGGAAATATTCATAGTAGATTGATATTACAGCAAAGGAAACCTAAGAGAAAGAAAATAAGAAAATAATGTACAGGTGTCAGATAAAGGACATTATATACTGAACATGTTTGAAGAGTCCTAGGAAGATATATTGAAGTGCAAAATGCTAATCATTATTAACCTGTATGATTCTCAAAAAATCTTATTATTCTTGCAGAAAATGCACAAAGGAGAATGGTTAGCTGTGGAACATGAATTAAATAAATTACTCTGGTGGGTTAACCTTGGCTAGCAGATAAATATTCACTCAGGAAGTCACTCACTTTACCCCTCAGTGGAATGTGGGCAGACACAAAGTCAGGGAGATCACATAACCAAATACCATTGAAGACAAAGCAGGCTTGCCTTGTGGAAAAAATTACTTAATATCTTGCCAATATAAATAAATATTCCGTTATGGATTTGGGCAGTGTTGATTTCCTTTCCACCTGCATGTATACAGCAAGAAAGCAAGTCTATGTTAAACCAGCATATTTTGTCCACTCTCAAGCCGAAACCAATGTATTATTCATTGACAGAAATAAAAAGTGAAATGTGCCACTATTTTTACTTGTTGGCTTCACTGAGAGAACAAGACTTGAAGGAAATAGTGTGTAAAACCTTGGAACAGGAATCAGAACTGTAAAGACTTAGATATTGAAGGCTAAACTTTCTTCCAGTTTCTGCACTATCTAGAAAGCACAAGGCACAGCTCTAAGGAGACAGAACTATAGTTTGGAATATTGCAACCATTCCTTTTGCCATCAATATTTTTAACAATTTTTATGTAAATAAACACTAATAAACACTAGGCATTTTGTTATCTACAGAACACCATAATGATGGAAAATAATCCAAAGGCAGAAAGAAAAAACTATCTGTAGATTCTTTTATGTTATGTTACATAACATTGGACCATAGAAATTCTTCAGGCAAATCTGCATGATTTGTACTAAATACCTATAAAAACCAAAAAAATTGTTAGAACAGGTAATAAGAACTGGACACATTTAAAAGATGCAGGAAATCTATCCATTGCTAAATTTCTGTTATGGAAAAGACAGATGAAATGGTTTGGAAATGTCCAAAGAATAGAAGCATAAGTAGTCCTTACAACACCAAATGCTGTAACAGTGAATCATCACAGTGTTAAGGTTTAGAAGGGAGTGCTGAGGATTACATGGCAAAACACTCTGGTCAAGAACAGCCACCTGGAGCCAATTTCCCAGACTATATCCAGATGGCTTTTGGACATCTCCAAGCTTGGACACTCCACAACCTCTCTGGTTTACCTCAAAGGTATATAGAAAACAAGATAGAAAGTTAGGAGTCAGATCAAATAAAAATATAGCTTAAACCATTGAGGGATTAACGTATTTGTTTTAAAAATCTGCATTTGTTTCCTTTTTTTCATAGAATTCAAGAAAAAAAATGAAAGAGAAAACAGATAATTAAGTATTAAGGTTAAATTTTAATTAATTTATTAAAATTATATCATGATATCATTAAAATATTTGTGTGTCTAGCTATATGAAGGAAATACAAGGTCTTGAATTTAGTTATTACCTCTCCAACTAAATTCAGAAGCGTGATAGAATCTTACTCATTGTAAGACATTTTTCCACAGTAAAAAGTCATTCTTTAAAAAAACATGAAGTAATTTATGGAGATTAAATATATTTTTAGATCAAATAAAAGAGGAAACAATCCACAGACTTCAAAGCTGAAGTTTTTAATCTTTTTTTTTTTTAAGCATTGTCACTGAATTGGAAGAATAGTATAATGTAGGTTTGTAATTAAATGAGAAAATGCTGAATGTATATGTTGGCGTAGAAGAGCAAGATGCCAATAGCAAAGTACAAAATGCATTTCCCTAAATCTTCTTCAGTTTCTTTTTGTCTCCTAGAGACACACATTCTAGTTAACTTAAAGTTATTATTTCTCTACGTTTATGACATGCCTGTGGCACTGTGCAAGGTGATCAGGCAAATGCAGGTGCTCAGGGAAAGTTATGGGTGCCTTAGATCTTCTACTAATAGCATCAAACACACCATTTTTATGTGCTCTATATTACATGATACAGTTCTTGTCACGAAGCTGAGGGGGAAATAATGGAATATTGGTGAAGAGGATTGTAAACATGCTTGAGTGACTTGCAGACAGGGTTTTGAGAAACACATAGATCATACAAATTGTTGTTTGGCCTTGTCTGTAGAACAAGTACAAAATCTCTGTTTAGATAACCTGTGATAGACTTGGAGGCATCCCACTGAACATGCTTGAGATTTCTGGCCTGCTGTGGGGAAGATCAAAGCAGAGTGGTAAATCAGACCTGCAGGAGCCCCCGACACACAGGTGAGAACAGCAGGATCACCCATCCTGCAGCGTGGGCTGGAGCTCCTCCAGCACGAGCTCTCTCTGCGGTGTCTGTGTGAGGGGCTCACACCTGCGTGCCACTGCCCAGCTACTGCTCCAGGGAAGCCCTGCTTAGTAAGGCAATGAAAATAAATTTATTCTTGGTATTTCATCTGTGCTTGTGCCTGCATCCTGTCTGCTCCTGCTAACACACAGACCTTTAGCTTTTGTACAGAATCACAGAAGCATTAAGATGGGAAAAGACCTCCAAGATTATTAATACCAACCTTTAACTGGTCATCACCTTGCCAACTGGACCATGAGACTGACTGCCACATTCAGTCCTTTCTTGAACACCTCCAGGGATGGTGACTGCAGCACCTCCCTGGGCAGCCCATCCCGGTGCTTGACAACCCTTTCCATGAAGAAATTCTTCCTAATGTGCAATCTGAATTGCCCCTGGCACGTTTAGGCCATTTCCTCTTGTCCTATTGTTTGCTGACAGGGAGAACAGCCTGACCCCCATTTGGCTACAACCTCCTTTGTTCTGGAGAGTGATAAGGTCCCTCCTGAGCCTCCTTTTCTCCAGGTTAAACAATGCCAGCTGATTCTCATCAGCTTTGTGCTCCAGACCCTACTCCAGCTCCATTGCTCTTCTCTGGACACACTCCAACACAACAGTGTCTTTTTCGCAGTGAGGGGCCCAAAACTGGACACAGGATTAGAAATGTGCTTTCATCAGTACCAAGTACAACGGGACAATAATTTCCCTTGTCAAACACCACTAGGCAATACCCCACGCAAACCTTTTTTATTTTATTTTTTTACGTTGGGAATTCCTATCTGCTCAAAATGTTCTGAAACTTTATAGCCCTTATATAATCCTGAGAAAAATAAATACAACAGAAATGTGTGTAGAAGATATCCACAGAAGTGAAATACCACTTAAATTACAGAGATGTGCAGTTAGAATTTTTTCTGTTCTTACGTTAAGTGAATACTAATTTTGCTTAACCAAATAACCAGCTCCTTCATGCCTCATTAACACTGAGTCCTCTTTACTAAGTCATATCTTGCCAGTAAAGAGTATTGAAGTTTTGAATAGGAAGGCATCCATGTCTTCTCAATTTATTAAAAATGTTTGAGTCTCAATGGATTAAACCATACTTTATGCAGAAAAAAAGGCAGTATCTCTTCACATTATCATCAAATCAACACTGCAGATTTGTGTTGCAAAAAGATGATGAGAAACTTGCAAAGATTGCAGTAAAGGCTTAAACCTCTAAGGAGTTCAAAATTGAGTTGAGTGAAAGCAAATGGATTCCCACCCATGGAATAAATTACATTAAATTCTATTGGCATATATGATTTATGGAATCCTATCTTTTAGACATACCTGCATGAACACAAAGAAGCCATTAGCTAGTGCAAGGATCATGAGCAAGAAAATGGCCTCTTGATGGCATGACTGGCCCAGAAAACTGCTCTGTTGCACAATGTACCAAAAAGGGATATCTTCTCTGGACATGTAAGCTCTTATTGAACTTAACCTGCATATTGCTAAGACCATCTTTATTTATGTAAACCACGTATTTGAATATGTAAGTTCCCTGGGGCAAAGAAAAACTTTTGGTGTTTTTGTGGGACATTTATTTTCACGGGATATCCCCAGCCAGAAGCTGAGCCTTGTGGGCCCTGGTATAATTTAAGAGAATTTCTGATAGTGTCCCAGCAATTTGCAACTGCAAAATGAGAGGTTGTTACACTGGTGCTCCTGCTGGCAGTGAGACCATCAGTGCCATGCATTTGCAGAGAGGTTCACGGTGGGAGGGCACATCACAGACCCTGTGCCTTCTGCGTCCCTTCTCACCGAGGCTTCCAACTTCTGTTTGTCACAAATGGGTGTTTCATGTTGCTTATAGAATCCCTGGAAAGGTATCAGAGAAAGGTTTACTATTGAAGTGGAAGTTAATTGGCAAGACTTACTCTATTACTTACCAGATATACTTATTCCTTCTGTAATAACATTTATCTTTTACCACTTTCTGTAAGACTATTAGGATATGGTAAGAATATTTAAATAAAGACAAATAGCTGAAAAATATTACTGATAGTCCATCCCTTATTGTGACAGAATGCTTAGAAAGCAGTGAACATCTGCATAAATTATGTAGATCTACTGAAGTAAATGTAGTAGATTACTCTTTCCTCTTGGAAATGTAAAAACTAAAAAAGAAGAAAATCAAGAAAGATTATCATACTATGAAATAATGACAAAGAAAAAACTTAAGCGTGTTGCTTAAAAAGGCAAAAAGATGCTCTAAATTAAGGATTTTTCTGGGTTAAAAATCTTAATAGGCTTCTTAAATGTATGTATATTCAGTTGATATAACTAAAATATCATAAATCCCTTAAAAAGTTTTGTTTGTTCTTCATAAATATCTGCTAGCTGTTATTTATCAAATGTGTTTAAAAGTAGAGAGCTTGATTTTAAGCATGGAGCCCCAGAAATATTTTCCAATTCAATACTCAGGAGAGCTGAAGCAAGTGACTGTTAAAGGCAGTGGAAATAGTCAACATATGCAACAACAATATGCTTGTCATTCTTTGTAAAGGTTTTGATTGAAATTCAGGCTGATGAAACTGTAAGCAAACTATAAGAAATGAAGGCTGCCTCTAAAAAAATCTTCCTGAGGTTTTTGAAAATATCATGAAAGGGAATAAGATTGTAGAAACCAGAGTGTGCACTCACTGGAAGAAATATACTTACAATATTCCTTATATTTTCCTGATCTCAGCTGTTACTTCCCACAGTGCCATAAATTCAGGAAATATAAAAAGTTCTCAAGGAGCTCTTTACTGTCCAGAATGTCAAGAATTGAGCATTACCAGGAGAACAGTACCAAATAAACTCAGCTTGTATCTACATCCCTCCTGAGAAATATGCAATTTCAGTCTGGCCTTTATTCTGTTTTCTTTGCCAAAACAACTGCATTTGTTCAGGAAGAGCAGATCTATCTTATGTATGTCTTATGAGGACAGATGGGTTTTTTTTCTTCTCTATTCACATACTACAAGGCCTCTTCAGAAATTAGCATGGCTTTCAGTCCTTTCATCAGCAAATTAAAGTTTATAATAAATCTTTCTGTCTTGTGTTTCTGGAGTAAGGATCAAAAAGCTTAAGAGCCATGGGTAATTAAGAATACCCTCATTTAGATAAACCTCCAACAAAACGTCTTCTTCAGATCTCACAATAATATGGAGATGAGTAAGGGATACTATTTGACTTCATCATTATTATAAAAACATTTAAACTTGTGTTTCAGACAATTAAAAGTTATGTTCTCAATAGAGGACAAACAGGACACATCTGGAGTTCACAGTGAATGATCTGGACATTATCTATTAACAAGGAGCCCCATGGACAATGAAGATACCATATTTTATGTATTTTTTCAGACATGATTTCAAATCAAATCAAGAATAGCAGTCATGCACCTGTGATAAGATGCATTTCTATTAGAAGATTGGGATAATGAGTTCTCATCATCTATGAAAAGTCCCATTATCTGGTGACTAAACAGCACATTATCAGTGAAATAAAAAATCACAAAAATGAACTCATCTTAATTTAGCCTGAAAAGGTTATTGTTGAGTGTATTTCCAGATGGAATTTCCTTTTAAAAAGTTTATAAAAGAAAACAAATTCTTTTGTGAAATATTATAAGGATCTGTATTAATAAAATCTAAAAGCTCCAAACAAGGTGTCAAAAAAACCTCATACTACTGAAAATCACCATATACACACTGGACATGAGAGGGATGATTGGAACTGGTTATGTTCCTAAGCAACATGTTAAATCTCATTACGTTAATTGAAAATATGATTTGTTCAATTTCACTGCTCTGTTACTTCACTGTTCCCAGAATACCACCCATCCTTACACTAGGGTTGCCATTGCAAGAAGTCAAGGAATAAAAACCAAGGCATTGCTTTGAGTAGGAAAAATCCTCCATTATCTTCATTCATTCTACAATGTCACCAATGAGGATTATGTAGCAATAATTTCCTTTAGAGTCCGAAAAAACCGTAACTTTCTAATTTCTGAAATATTTCAATTAAAATCAGAAACAATATAAGTGGACCTGGAAACGGTAAACCTCTTTAATCTATATAACAGGAAATATTGTAACAATGACAGATATACTGGGATAGTCAATGTTTATCCTGCAAATCTGTTAATCTCACATATTTTATGAGATACTTTACTTTCACAAATCAAGACATAGATGAATGAAATGGTGCTTACAACCCGGTATGCTGTTATTTCAAGCCTATTTTATCGATAAACAGTGTTCATCCTGCTATGAGAACACTGCAATACAAAGAGTCACAGCATTACAGAACCCAAAATCATGTCTGATATACCTGTGGGAGCTCTTCTTGTTCCTTTCACATTCAACACTAGATGATTTTTGCCTTTCCTTATCCCAATCCTGCGTGTTCAGACATTATTTTCCTCCTGGGTCTGCATCTCTTGGATACAATTGAGAAACTTGTGCTAATTATGTGCACATAGCAAATAAGAAAGTTCAAGTTTTTGATTTTTTTTTTTTTTCGGTTCATTGCAGTTTTGGGGTGTTTATATTTGCTTGCTTTGGTTTTGGTTTTGTTTTCTGTCATAATCAGTGCTTACATATATCACATGTATGATCTTACATATGTAATGACAGTGGGTACAATTCCTGCCTGACCAGTTTTTCTAAGTATATAAAGAACTGTGTAAAACCTCCCAATGAGCCTCAAATGACAGTAGTGCTGTTCACTATAAAAGTTGGATGAAGAGGGAGCATTTGCTGTCTGTGACACAGAACAGTCAAAATTCACAACTCTTGGTTACATATCAAAAATGCTTGCAAAACGTACAACAGGACATTATGTTGCTTCTGGGAATTTCTCCCCACCAAGGCAAGATATCCAGAGATTTGAGCTTTGCTAAGAGTGTTACATGTTGATAGCCATTAGTGCTAGTCTTGTTGTGGGTAGGAGGAACACACAGCCCAGCAAACCAATAAAAATACTTGAAGTGGCAAAGTTATTTCCCATAGCTCACTTTTGTTTCATAAGAATGAACTCATGGAAAATTTTCTACCAGAATTAGCCTGTCGATTGGATTCAGTCAAGAATGTCAGTCTTTCTTCCTTATGAGGACATGTTATATTCCAGTAAGGAACTTTTAGAAGGTTTGGACAACATTACTTCTGATACAATTTCTTTCTTGTTTTATGAATGGTAATTTTAGTCTGGTGCAATTTGTGACTTCACACTGTTTTTTGATATTACTTGCTGTTGAAAGTTTCTTGGAACCTTTCCAGTTTTCACAGGTTTATTAATGACATGCCAGCTGACATAACAGCTGAAAAATCAAACATGTTGCTTTGTGCTTGAGACAAAAGAAAACTAAAATTATATAGCATCAACCCCCTGTGATAATTTGTACTTAGCATGAAGGAAATTCAGTAGTCATCAACTGTGGAGTTGTAATCTGGTGTTTCACCCATGGGAAAACTCCATTCCTGAACAGCCATCCTCTGCAATCACAGCTTGTGGCCCTTCTCCATGATTCCCCAAGCTCCCACTAAGTCCATGAGTCATTAGCAGTGCAAAAGCCAACAACACTACCAGCACCACTGAAGGAAGATATTTTTGTAAGGCTTTTGTGGCTATCTCCTGTTACATAATGGGAGATTTTGATTTGCAAGAAAAGGACATGTTAGACTAATCCATCTGATAAGGCAAGAGTTCCTGCAGAGTTTTGAACTCAGGGGAGCCAACAGAGGCTGTCTGAGAGAGAGGAAAGTCCTGGTCAGACAGCTGCTCCTGGCCTTGCTGCTGCTCTCTGCTCTGATGGAGCTGCTTCAAGCAGTGTTGTTGACCTGGGAGTCACTGTTTCAAGCAAGATGAAGTTACTCACTGCAGTATAAGACAGCCTGAAGTCAACGGGATCAGGAGTTACTGCCTCACAGGGAGCAGCATATTTGTGCAAGGCAGCTGTTTCTGGATCTGTCTGAGCTTCTGCAGCTGTCCAAGATGTACCTTTTTCTTAAAAAATTGTAGGATAGTTTATCCAATCATGATTAAAATGCTAGCAGGTCTCATCTCAAAAAATGCAGGAATACAGGGTATAATCTGAACTCTCTCACACAAAAAGGTCCATGTCATGAATAATATTAGTACCATTTGAAATGCTGCTAGGGAACTTGCTTCTCTTATTATTCTTTGAAGTCTTACATATGCATGATGTTTCATGGTCTCACTTCATACATATTAATTCCTTGACCCCACCCATCCTCGCTTGGTATGGTAATTACTCTGTGCCCTTCTGGGCATGCTTAGTTCTTTGTGGTGGTGGTCTCTGGGCCGTGGTGGTAGTCTTTTGGCGTTTACCTTTTTACTTTTATTTTCCCTATGTGTGCTTTGGCTCTCTTGGCACGTTCTTGTGGGAACATATCATCTTAGAGTCTGTGGGTTTTTTTAATCTGTGCCTTTAGCTCTGTTAGTCTGCTGTTTAGGCTAATTCTTTTAGTTTTTCTTCTGAGTATGCTGAAGGTTTTTCATACTTGTGGTGCTTAAATATATGCATTAAAATACATTTTAATATACAGTATATGTTCTTTAATCTACTATAAAGGATTAGCTGGGATTTTTTAAATTTATGTCTCACCATTAATAAGTAAAAAGGACAATGTATCAATGGTGTATCTAAGACCTTGCCTCAGATATTCCCATTTTTCTAAATAAGAAATATAGAACAGGTCTTTCTTGTTATCATGTTTCTCCTCATCATTGACTTATGCTATATATGTCATAATTAGTATTTACTAATCACTATACATGCACTAGTAATTGATGTAGATGAAGTAACCTACACTGAGTATGTAATGCTAATACTTCAAAAAGTTTTTAGTCTTCAGGGCTTGCAGAGAAAAACCACTGTGAACTGCAGGTAGATAACGGAACCACAGATTTACAGATTTAAAATACACCTTAATTTCTACAAACACTTAAATGTAAAATATGGCCAAACTTCTAGCATACTGGTTCTAAATATCCAGCAATTCCAATTATTCTGCCACATCTTCAGTTACAATTTAAAACCATTTTGAACAGACAGAACAAGACATGGAAGGTTCTGTTTGACTTACCTGATTTTCTTTGACAAGGTGACCAATCAAATGGATGAGGTAAAGGCTGTGGATGATCATCTGGGCTGTAGTATAGTCGTTGACACCATTTCCCACAGCATTCTCCTGGAGAAACTGGATGCTCATGGCTTGGACAGGTGCACACTTCTCTGGATGAAACATCTGGCTAGATGGCCAGGCCCAGAGAGTGGTGGTGAATGGAGACAAATCCAGTTGGCTGCTGGTCACAGGTGAGGTTCTCCAGAGCTCAGTATTGGAGACAACTTTGTTTGGTATTTTTATCTACAACTTGAATGAAGGCATCAAGAGCATCTTCAGTCAATTGCAGATGACACCAAGTTGGGTGCAAGTGTTGATCTGCTGGAGGGTGGGAAGGCTCTGAAGAGGGATCTGGACAGGCTGGATCAATGGCTGAGGTCAATGGTCTAAAGTTCAACAAAGCCAAGGGCCGGGTTGCACTTGGATCCTATTATATGACTGTTGGAGGTTGGAGACAGAAATCATGACTCAGGTCCTCTAGATCACAAGACAAACAGTCTGTTTTATTGTTTGGAGCTATCTTATATAGGGAGTTCAAAACTCCCAGATCTAGACAACTGATTGGTCTGGGTCTTAGCCCCGCCCAGCTCCTTGACCAGTGGTATATCTGCTCTCTGGACTGACTATGATTGGCTGAGGTCTCTGTATGAGTTTTGTTATTCACCTAGGGACTTGTTTCTAGAACGAACCAGGTTAGCCGAATTGGATTTGTTAAGACCAGGTCTATATTGTCTAGCTAATAGACTAGGATCCCCCTTGCACTGTGGGCAGAGTGGCTGGAAAGCTGCCAGGTAGGAAAAGGCCTGGGGACCTTGGTCAACAGCAGCTGAACACAAGCCAGTGTGTGCCCAGGTGGCCAAGAAGGCCAATGGCACGTGGCCTGTGTCAGCAATGGTGAGACAGAAGGACCAGTGCAGTGATTGCTTCCCTGTAATAGACACAGGTGAGGCCACACCTTGTATCCTGTGTCCAGCTCTGGGCCCCTCAAGACAGGAAGGACACTGAGGGGCCGGAGCATGTCAAGAGAAGAGCAGTGGAACTGGGAAAGCCTGGAGAGGAGCCGCTGAGGGAGCTGAGGGGGCTCATCTGGAGAAAAACAGGCTTAGGAGGGACCTTATCACTCTCTACAACTCCTGAAAAGAGGTTGTAGTCAGGTGAGGGTTGCGCTCTGCTCCCAAGGAACAAGAGACAGTACAAGAGGAAACTGCTTCATGTTGCACCAGAGGAGATTTAGATGGAATATTAGGGCAAGTTTCTTCACTGAAACAGGGAGTAAGCATTGCAATTAAGTGCCAAGAGAAATGGTGGAATCACCATCCTTGGAAATATTCAGAAACTGTCTAGATGTGGAACTTGGGGACATGCTTTAGTGGCAAAAATTACAGTGCTTGGTTAATGGTTTGACTTGATGATCTTAAAGGTTCCTTTTCCAACCTTCTAAGCTCATTTAATACCTTGATGTTCTGATGTATTTTGAACTGTTGTGAAATAGTCATCATCAGCATGTCTGATTTTTAAGATGATAAAACCAAATAAAGCATCATTAGCATCATCAATCTAAATATTAAAACTAGTGTCAAAGTATCAAAGATTAAGTAAATTAGTTTGATTTTAGGACAGGTCTCAGCTTATTAGTCTTTTGAGACCCTATATTAAAAATACATAAATGTGAAAAACTTTAAAGGAAATGTATGAGACTACAAAGGGAAAAAAGAGGTGCTACTTTTCATACCTGAAGGTCCATTGTTTTTACACCTTCCAAAATAGAGATGGTCAGTCACATTCATTAACTGGGAAAGAAATCTATGCTTCCTCCAGATGTGAAAGCTTGTTCAGTTTACTGGGTAGAAACTGGGCATTAATTATTCTATTATTGTGTTTTCATCACTTATGTTATGGTATCCTGATTACAAGAAAAAAGAGTTGCTGAAAGTTGTTTTAGGCTTTTTTATGAGCATGCTAATCAGACCATTGCAGAAGCTAAAATTCCTGATTTCATTGGGCATTATCTGACCTGTTTTGACCCCAAACCAGGATGTGGTACACTTGCACAATATCAAAAGAAAGGCAAACACTGCAGAAGAAAAAGGACCATGCCTTCAAACTGGAACTGTTTATAGAACTGTGTCTGAGTTTAAAAGGACAAAGGACAGCACAGTCAACCACCCTCTCTTTTAGTTGATAGAAAATTCTCTTCTAATTATTCAGGTGAAATTTCTTTCAGATTAGACTATAAAGTGAGATCCTTATTAAAAGATTAAGGGAAAAGGTAACTTGTTTTAGACCAACACATAATTATAAAATTCAGCTTATCAAAATGACAGAAAAATATTTGCTGGAAAGTTTGATTTTTTTCATAACATTTATATTAACGTTTCAGTTTAGCTTCTTTTGAAAACCTATATATAAACTAATGCATCCAGAGTGACTAATGAAATGCAAAGTTCATCCTACCTTTTTATGCAGTATAAAAAGCCCTGTCTTAAAAAAAAAGAATTACATAACAAATTACTTTTAAAAATAGTAGTATCATGAATCCTTTCCAAACTTAATTTATGCTTCCTTTTAAAAAAATATTATTGCAGAACCTTAAATACAGAAACACATACTTTCATTTTCTGGGATTAAGAGCAAATAAAATTGGAGACAAAAAGGTTTAGTCAAACCCACAGGATCTACCATGCAAATTCCAGCATCTCCTGATGGATCATCAGTGGAGTCCTACGTATATTTCACCTTGAACCATCCTGGGAACCTGCAGGAGCAGGTTCCACAGGTACCAGTTCCACAGGTAACTTAGAGAGGTACCACAGCTAGAGGAGAATGAAGTCTGTATTTTGCCAATATGTTTCACTGATATTTACTGACAGGACAAAGCAATTTGTTCGGCCCCCTGTAATTCTTTGTCCCTTGTTCTAGGTCCAGTTCAAGCCCCTATTCTTGTGTAGCATTTTCTCCCTTCCCACCCAGAATCATTTTATATCAGTTCTCTGTTCCCAGCCCTACAGCTGAAAATACTAAATCACTACCCCAAAGTATTGACTGAAAGAAGAATCCATCTGAAAGCCAGCCCTAGATTCAACTACAAAACAGACACAAGTGTTAAATCTACACAAATTCTTACTGCTGATTGTGGCTCATAAATAATAAGAATTGTAGTATTTTTGGCTTACTCAATATTCCTAGGTGAACTACGCATGCATACCTGCATATTTCTGTACTTTATAGGTGCATATACACAAAACCACAGAGGACCTGCCTCCTTCCCACACTCTTGGAGTAAATACCTGTCATTCCTGTGTACTGTAGGCAACCACCCTCAGTGTGAAAACACATACTAAACCAGGCCTAAAGATATAACACTCTTAGCTTGTTGGAGGTATATCCACACTTATATTATCCATTAATTTTTTAGTCATGTAAATTTCATGTAACACACAGAATTATGAAATAATTATATTTATTAACTGCCTTTATTCTATAAAATTTAAAAATTCCTATTAAAAACCTATTTAATAAAGTCAAATTCTGACATTAGCTGTGGAAAATAATAGTCAAGAGAATTATCAATGAAATTTGTTTATGCAACTAATAAAATAAGATAATAATAATAACATGTTTCCAAAGACCTCCTTCTCTGGCAACATTCTGACAAAAGTTTAGAGTTTCACTTTTTTGTGAATATCAATCCCACATAATCTATGAAAAAATCCTACTCATTGTTAGGTTTAAGGGCTATATGAAGTATTCTTGACTCATTGAACAGATGCTAATACAAGAGAAAGTCAATACTTTTTCCAAATTATCATTAGTCTCATATATTTCAATGAACTCAAATGGTAAAAATTCTCTTTTTTTGAAGGTTTTTTGCTTTTAATTTTTAAATTTCTCAGTCATCCCAGCTACTAATATAGAATAGTTAATCTTTGAAAAGACCATTTTCACAATCATCAATTGTCAAAATGCTATTTTTTGAAGAGTAGTTCAATAGAAATATTGATTTTAAGGAATAATTCAGTCATAAAGTATTTTTTAAAGTCTACCTTCAACTTTTTCTTCAATTATGAATGGCTCAAAGTTACTTTTAAAAATCTGGTAATTACTTTGAGTCTTTACAGTTTTTGTGCTACTTTTCAGATATGCATATCAAGAATCCTGCTACCAAAATCACATTAGTTTTACATTGGCATAAGAGTTAAGAGAAATCAGGGTTAAGCTCCATAGCTGTTTTTTTGGTGGGGTTTTTTAAAAATTATTCTGGTATATTTCATTTTTGATTGACAGTCTAGAGAAAAAGGGAATAAGAAAGGAGAGATTTTTAAAAGTAATTTGCATTAAATGGAGAAAAATGCTGACTGCTTTTCTTGAGAAGGGGTGTTAATGTTCAATACTAGTTCTTAAGGGAGAAGGGGTTAAGCTTAGGAGAAGAGTTCCTTTTGTACAAAACTGTACTGTTACATGATTGCACTATTCTTCTATGCTATAAAGTCTGAAATGCCCTTTTTATAATGCCATGACTTTAAAAATAAACAAAGAATACCCGAAGTCACAGCCTGCAATTATGCTCAGAAATAATAATACCAACTCCTGATATCCTTTTTTCTCTGTAAAACAAAATAGTTCAAGATAGTAAACTTGGAAAACTTGCCATTTTGTCATATCACATGAAAATAGTCATCCCTGGATACTGTGTGGAGATTGGAAAACTTGTTGCAATGTTGATTGGGCTACTTGTAAACAGTTTTGGGTTACATCCATTGTTTAGTTTCCACTGTAATGAATCATAGTTTTAGTTGACCTTAAGGGTGATCTCCAGCTATGATGAACATAAAGGCCAAAAGCAGGTCTAGAAAAGAATTTGTCTTTTATTTGTATCAGATCAATTTTACTAAACTAATTCTTATTCAATGTCTTGAAGTCACTGTTGCATTTCAAACTCTTTGCTAACCAAATTTAAAAACCTTAAAAGTATGAGGTTAAACAGAAGGTCTATCTGCCGGACCAGAAGTGAGCAGCTAGGAGGAAAACTACCTTGTATTCCTGAGAGGACCAAGTGCTTTGTGAGATTCCTTCCTGCTGCCCAGGAAGGACTGTGTAATGTGGCTCCTAAAAAAAACTTGTTTCTTCTGTCAATATACAAACCCCAGAGCCTTCAGCTGACTGTGTGAACACTGCTATCATCTAATATGCAAAAGAAGAAGGAAGAGGAAGGAAGGAAGAAGAACAATCAATAGCTTCCTTATTACTCTGGCATCCTTATCACTCTCACTAATCTGCATCCTCACATCTCCTCAATTTACCAAGGTGACTCACCATTCTTTCCTCTCCTTCTGTTTAACAGGCAGATATTTTAATATTATGTAGTAACTACTTTTCCCTTTTTTTACTTCTTACTCCAGAATTCCTCCTGACTTTTTGCCTTCCTGGTTCATCTGTTTTCCCCAGGATTCATGAGGTCTTTTCTACCTTTTCTACCTGTTATCTATGCCTCTACCTACTGTAGGCTGACTGCCTCCTCATCTGTAACCCATTTGCATCTGTGTAAAACTTCTGTTTTATAATAGGGCCATGCTTACAGCTTACTAAGCCTGCACATACAGCACATGTTTATTTTATCACCTTATGCAGACCAGCACCAGCCAGAGGAGTGTCTCCTTTTCCTCCCTGCTGAGAAATGAGCCTCCTATCTATCCATGTGAACATCTTTCCCATTTTACATCATCTACATCTTCTCTCTTTTGACTTATCCAAATAAACTTTGCTCTCATCAAAAGGGGGAAAGGGGGAAAATATACCAGCCAAGATAGACAGAAACTGAGGGAAAAACAAAGTCAAACAAGAAAAATCATGCAAAATACATGGTCAGGGATTGCTACTGTGCCCTCAGCCTAACAGCATTCTCACTGCTCTGTCATCTGTGCTAATCCCCATTGATTCATATTACTGTCCACTTAATGTAATAGCCTACTTAATCCCATTGGTAGTGAAGTCATTCCACATATTTATCTTCATCCTTTTTTCCTTCCCCTGCCCATTTTGTTTTTCCCAATGAGGAGATGGCATGGTTTCACCCCAGCCAGCACCTAAGCCCCACACAACCACTCACTCACTCCCCCACATGTGGGTTTAGGGTGAGAACTGGAAAGGTAGAAGCTGGAAAACACATGGGTTGAGATAAACACCATTTAATAGGGAAAGCAAAAGCAGCCCATACAAGCAAATCAAAACAAGGAATTAATTCACTGCTTCCCAAGGGCAGGCAGGCTTTCAGCATCCCCAGGAGAGCACCACCCTGTCATCTATAGTTGGTTACCTGGGAAGACGAATGTCATCACCCCAAATATTCCCCACTTTCCTTTTTCTCCTCCCAGATTTCTATACTGAGCACGATGTCACATGGTCTGCAATATCCCTTTGGTTCAGTTTGGTCACCTGTCCCAGCTGTGTTTCCTCCCAGACTCCCAGGCAGCAGCATGAAAAGCAGAAAAGTCTTTGGCTACGTGCAATCCCTGCTCAGCAATAACCAAAAGTGTCTCTGTATTATCCCCCCTGTGTTCACCCTGTTTGTTCAGTCCCACACCAGCCACTGGGAAGAAAATTAACTCTGCCCCAGCCAAAATCAGCACAGGAGGGTGGCTAGCAGTGCCATCAGCCTCAAAGATACAGGTGCAGCAAAGACATCAAGTGAGGCATTTTGCTGTTTATATTCAGTGCTCCGTTATTTCCTGACTACCTTCTCTATTTATTTGATTTAGGTTTTTTTTTTTTTTTTTTTTTTTCTTTTTCCTTGCTGGTAGCTGAATATTGAGTTCATGTTTTCCTAGAATTTATCACCTCTGACTGAGATAATTTTCCTGACTGGTAGTGGCTAATTTGGAGCCTATCAAAGCAAACAGGGCAGTTTTGTCCACAAGCATTAATTTATGTTTACTGACACTAGATTTCATCTCCATCCTGTGTCTCATCCATTCAGTATCCCGCTGCACTTCCTCACAGCTGGATTTGTGTTCTGCTCTGAATAGCCACAAGCCATTTAGAAACTGTTGCCCTTTCTGGGGGGATTTCATATGTTTCTAAACATATGAAAACGCATAAAATATTCTTCCCAAGTGTGACCTGAAGATAAACACGTGACATCTCATTAGATTTCAACTTCAAATAGTCATTTGGCAACTTAAATGTGATGTTTTCTAAGCTTATGTGTGGATCTTTATTTTTCTGCCAATATACGTAACAAATAATCTATTGAGGGATATAGCTAATAGCATATAATTTTAAACCTCTTTGTCTTGAGAAATGACTTATGAAAACTATGACATGATGTTAGTAAAAACTATAATCTTGTTGATTATTAACTAAGTCATATATCAGTCATTGGAGCTACAGACTGAGTTTCACTTGACTCAGAGACAAGTTACAGAGTGTTTTGTGAATTCATGACACATTTCCCTTTTTGCTTGTTAGCTTGCAACACAGAAACTTCCCCAGTGTTTTTGTATTAAAACATTGCATTAATGGGCAAATTAGAAGGAAGAAAGGAATTAAAGAGTTATTCCTGAGTAACCTGGAATGGATGCTAAGACAGGAAAAGGATTAAGGGCTTCCAGGTAATCTAACCTAGCATTGTATATTTGTTTCATTGTCATTTAACATTCACTAGTACTAAGAATGCAATCCACAGAGAGCTGTACTATATTTCCACCTTCATTGGGTAATTATGGGCTCTGAGTGCCTTTCTTGTTAGAATAAATAATGAACATCTGCATATTATATATTTAGCTTTGAAAATTCCAAAAGGACAATGTATATATACTAATATAATTTTGGTTTTTTAGTATCAGAACTTCTGGTGTTGCTTATTCAGTATGCAGTACAGATGACGGCAATGAAATATATGGACCACAGTACAAGTTATTTAAATTTTCTCTTGAAGCTTTTATTGTTACTGTATAAAATACAAATACCTCTGTATCAGTTGCCTAAACATTTGTCCAAACCATTCCAGCTGCTAAGTTGATCTGCACAGCAGAATCCAATGTATGAGTTCTGCAACACAGACTTTTCAGGTTGGTGTTAGTTTCTGAGCGTAAGATAGCTCCCCCACCCCCCTATTTAAACAATCTTTAGTTCCATTTTAAGCTACAAAAGGCATGACAACACATTATATCTTGTACAAAGAGATTAGTTTCTAGAGCATGAGGAATTGCATTAAAAATCTAGAGATGTTTGAAGAATGATGCTGGAAGTAACAGGCAAACTTTCCAATAGTTAGCAATCCTTTTTGAGAGAAATGAGTGTGGGCATATTATCCACTTAACAATCTAATGTTTAGATTTGCAGAAAGGTATTTAGTTTTCTACTGAGGTTTTTAGCTTTCCAGTTGCATCAGACTTTAAAGCCCTATTGAAACCCCAACAGTTTTGGTGACTGTATCTTGAATCACCATTTATGAATCCATTTGCAATGGATTATTTATTTCTTGAATGGTGAAAATATCAGCTGGCAATTCCTTACAGTCTGGGAGCACATAAAAAGCAACACAAAACTCCAGCCCAGGACTACCAGCAACAAATTTTTAATATATGAATCACAACAGTAAAGTTTTATGTTGCACACTTATATTAAGACAACCCACTAAAATCACAGTGCTTGGATCAAAATAACTCTGAAGGGCAGTGTGAAGCAGGAATGTCTGAATGATAATGCATCTATAATATAGAAAGTCTTTAAAAGAGGTGTTGGCATGATTAAAAGGGCACTTTCCCTCCCTCTACTTCTTTTATCCTCACTATCTGGCTCTTATAGAATCATAGAGTGGTTTGTGTTGGGAGGGACCTTAAAGATCTTCTAATTTCAATGCCTCTGCCATGGACAGTTACACTGTTATATTTTTTGTGTAGGTAAAAGCTTTTATCAGACAACTACAGAAAGAAAAACTAGATCAGGAAATCAATTTAAGTTGAATTTAAGGATTTGTATGTTTAAAAAAGGCAAAATTGAACTCAAATCAATTCTGCCAACTCTTAGCAGAGCCACAAGCAAAAAAAAGTAGCATAAAAGAGAGAAAGGTGTAATTCTCTGCTGATACATGATACATGAACAAAAAAAGTGAACTACCACAGAAATAATCACAGTGAAATCTCAAAATTTCAATCATATTTTGCTTAAGAAAAAAAAATAAAAAACATTACTGTGTTTTCCTAATGAACATGGCCTGACATTGTAGACACACCAACTCTTGCATTCAAGAGTAATATTTCTGTATTCTAAGGTCACTCACCTAAACTCCAAGTGGAACATATACCTAGATAGATTTTGCTGTTTTCAGAATTCAAAGAAAAATTTGTCTTTTCCCTATCAGGAAGTCATGGCTTCTTTTAAATGGATGCATAGGGATAGATCCAAAACAGAGGTAAAAAATTCTAATTTAGGAAATAAATAAATAAATAAGTCAGTAACATGCAATTGCAACATGATCAGAAGGAAACACATGAAAGAAACAACATGAAAATTTGACATGAACAGGCAGCAACAATTTGAAATTAATTTAGGATCAAGAAAAAAAAATATGCAAATCTGAATAACAAAGAAAATTCCAGATCGCATATCCTGCTTAAGATATCACTGCGTGAGGCATTTCAAAACAAAAATTAACACAATTTATATTATTAAAAAGAAAAAAAAAAAAAGGAGATATATTTTTAGAGAGAGACAGAGAATAACAGAAATGTGTAACAAAGCAAACAAACAAATATACATCAAAGAGTAGCACCAAATAATTTACTAGGACTATCCCAATCTGTAATTAGAAAAAAAACCTGAAGTCCACTGAGGGAAAATAAATAAAATAGAACTATTCCTCTATCACAAAACTGATTTTTAACTAATTTTGTTTCATCTACAGGCATGAGATGTCTTCTTTCCTTTAGGCATTTGAAAATTCATTATAGGGTTGGAAGTTGAACACCAAAATATCACAACAAAAATAGCCATTTTTATTTAATTTTTTTTTTTTTTTAAATTTAGACAATTTGAAATATAAAACATTTCTACATTTAGATTATTTCTGCATTTGCCAATACAGTGGCTCAGTATGTCTATATTTTCCATATGGATCCATTCAAGACAATAAAGGGAAATAAGAGATGCTGGCTTCACTTACTTCCACTGGCTTCTCATATAAGGTTTACAAGGATTTGTATGGATAAAGTCTCTAACCATAAAAGGGGTTAACAGAAAGATTGGGAGGGCTGAATGCCAAGCACCTGAGCTCTTCCACAAAAACTTTTCCATTAGAAACATTCTGCCCTAAGCATGTTTATTTGTCAGGGTAATCTATACGTAAACTTTTCCTAACTAAACCAACACACACTCACTTTTAGTGGGAAAGAAGCATTTAGAAAGACATAGAGAAATAGATCTTTCTGTTAATATCTTTCCCTAATTTTTTTGTTTGTTGGTTTGCTTACTTTTTTTTGTTGTGGGTGGAGTTTTATTGTTTGGTTGGTTAGTCATGTTTTTTATGTTTGTTTTGTTGGGCTTGTTTTTTTTTTGTTTTGTTTTGTTTTGTTTTTTGTTTGGTTGTGGTGTTAGTTTTTGTTTTTTGTTTTTTGTTTGGTTGTGGTGTTAGTTTTTGTTTGTTTGTTCGTTTGGTTTTTAATTTGTGGATTGTTTTGCTTTTATATTTTTTTTTTTAATTGTTTTTAATTGTTCAGGTTACTTTAGCTGTTCCCTCATCCAGATACAGCCTTGGGAAATATTCAGTTCACTGGGAACTACACCCAGAGAAAACATATCTCCTCACCAGAAAAGCTTAAAAACTCACCAGAAAAGCTGTTAACTTATTGATAATTTTAGATATCCACAAATTATTTATAATTTGGTTTTCCAGAATTGTAAAGAAAAAGGTAAGAGGTAAGAAAGGTAAGAAAGAGATACAAATGAATAATGATTTTTTCTTTAGTTGTGGATATCCAAAGAATAACCATGAAAATAAAGTCTTTTTTTCAGTGGATGTTAATTCCAAATATATTTGTGAGATTTAAAGCAACAACTTGTTACTTTTCATAAGAGACAAAAAAAATGAAATAAGAAAAAATGTTTGCTTATTAGAAACATGGACATAATTGTAATTAAATAACCTGACTTTTCTTTCAGTTACATAACATAATTATTATACTAAAAGACACCTTGCAGGAAGCAGAGAATACTATGACTTCCACTACAAAATATTATTTGATGTTCTAATAGTTAAGGATCACCTTAAACTTCACAACATTTTTCATACAACTTTTACATTACTATTTCTAGGTTTTGCTGTTACAGCTCTAGATTATAATTTTGATTATTTCACTGCTCCAGAAAATGTACAATATCTTACCTTTGGAGGTAGCTTTGAGTGATTTTAGGCTAAACCCTTACACTGGACTAATAGCACCATCACTGAGATATAACTGATCCAGCTGGGAGCAACCAAGGGGATGAAAATCTTAAACTCCAATTTTCTTTCCAACTACAGGGGAAAAGAGACATTCAATCAAGGCAAATATTAAAAGATTGCACAATGGAGCACCCCATTGTAAAACCTTAATCACTGCATTAGTTTCATTATTGAGCAATTGCATGGCCATGAACAGGTTTTTGTCTCATTGATACCAAAACATCTTTCCCTCGTCACCAGCAGATACATTCCTTATGTTGTTTGCCTCTTTTTTTGGGGAGAAATTTTCAGCTGGGTAATTTTTGACAGTACAAATATGTATACTGAAGTAATTTGCTAATATATGGATATGATATAACAGTGACCTCAGCAAAAATGAGAGCATTACACATTAAACTGCCAGGGCCATATTGCTCCAGTTAGTGAATATTACTCAAATACAAACAGCTTGGAACAAAAATTAGTCACCAAAATCAAACCTATGTGAAAAGCAGTTCCTCCAGCAGGATTTGGAGTGAACAGAATCCCTGAGCACAGAATCACAAAAGAGTTTGGGTTGGTAGGAACCGTAAAGTTCATTATTTCCAACCACACAGTTGTGGGCAGGGATACCTCCCATTTGACCAGGTTGCTCAGAGCCCCATCCAACCTGGTCTTGGACACTTCCAGGCATGGGGCAGCCACAGGTTCTCTGGGTACCATGTTCCAAAATCTCATCAGCTTCACTGTAAAGAATTTTTTTCCTAGTATCTAATCTAAATCTAGTCTCATTCAGTTTAAAGACATTCCCTCTTGTCCTGTCACTATATGCCCTTGCAAATAGTTACTCTCCAGATTCATTTTAAAGCCTCCTTTAGGTACTGGAAGGGATTTTAAGGTCTCCCCAGAGCCTCCTCTTCTCCAGCCTGAACAATCCCAATTCTCTCAGCCTTTCCTCACAGCAGAGCTGCTCCACCCCTCTGACCACCTTGGTGCCTCCTCTGGCCTGGCTCCAGCAGGTAGGTCCCTGTCCTTGCTGTGCTGGGAGCCCAGAGCTGGATGCAGCCCTGCAGGTGGGGTCTCAGCAGAGCGGGGCAGAGGGGCAGAATCACCTCCCTCAACCTGCTGATCACAAGACCAGAAGAAGAAAAAGGAAAAAAAAGTCCCCCACAAAGCCAACGCACCAAAAAAACTTCCCACCAAAACAAAGGAACAAACAAAATCCTCCACACATTACCACTGAAAAGAAAACCTTTGGATGACTGATCCTTTCTTAGACAGAGGAAAGAAAATTAAAAGCTATGCTTTCTAAGTGAACCACTCAAAGAACAAACAAACAGCAAATAGCCAACAAGCTGAAGGATAACTTAGAAAAGCTTCCTGTCCAAATCAGAGAGACTGAAAGGGTAAAATGGATGTAAAGGGATGTCTTGGCTTTCTAAGGTATTTCTTTAGCCAGCAGAAGTGCAGTGTTACCGGGTCTTGGAAAGTTATAAAATTCTTATTTTTCCTGCTTCAACTACTGTGTGTCATTAAAAAGACAAGAAGACAAGGTGGCAGAAAGCTCACAGAAAGCATGTGAGGAGAAAATGCAGGATTGCATGGTACCCAGAGGTCCAATGAAGGCAGGCTGTCTATGGAACAGCAGGCAGGCTCTTTTTGGGTTCAGTGTGCGTGAGCTGGAGCTGAAAAGAGCACTGCAGCAAATGTGGTCTGTAAAAATGAAAATTCTTTTAAGAAGAAGGAAAAAGAATGCATTAAAATAGAAACTGATGTGTTGCAGGATGAAAAAGAAGATGGAACAGCTTGGAAAGTTTACTGTGGAAGAACATATTAATCTGATAGAAAGGATTAGTATTTGAGGAAAATATGTATTGTTATCTCAAGGCCAGACATTTTTTTCACATCCACAGTGCAGACAAATTGCCCTATTTATACTAGAAATGTTGCCTTCCTTTCTGCAACAAAGAAAGTAGTGCTGGACATCAGTGACAGTGTTTATTACCTCTAATAAAATTACAAATGGCAAAGATGTGTTTCCTATCTGTGAGCTTGTCAATGCACAAAATGGCCACCTAATTTAATGTTCTGTAGCACCCATAATAGTTCTTCATGAAGAAATAAAAATGTCCTCATCTTAAAAATACTGCAGTAAAGAAAGTTCTTTTTTTTAGTGTTAATGAGAAAAAAGTAAAAAAAAA
>VXBN01008153.1:590512-608524 GCA_013397395.1 Sinosuthora webbiana | reverse complement strand
AAAAAAAAAAAAACTTTAATCAATACCAGTAAAGGAAACTTAAGCTGGGATATTTCATTTTTACGGTTTTATTTTACAATCCCAGCAATACCAACAACCATGTTATCTCAGGCTATGTTTGGGCAATGGTACGAGTCTAAAGGTGTCTTCCAGGGATAAAGCAGATGGACACAACTTTAGGCATTGAACACTAACAGTTCCCTACTGACTTTGGCAGAAGATCTATGCCCTCTGCAGCCCTGTAAATGGGCCACCTCCTCAGTGCTTAGGCAAGAATTGGATTCATAGCCTTAGCTATTTATTGTAACAGCAAGAGCAGACTACCAAATAGAACATAAATCCATTGAGCAATGAGATCTTCTATCTGAGACATGAGAAATAATTCGAATTCCTAATACAGCATTTCAGGGTTAATACATAGATTTCATCAGAAAAAAATCTCAGTTGTATGTACTACACAAGGTCACAGCTCTTGGCTGTGAACCAGGTAATCTATTTCTCCCAAAAAGCAAACTCTGAGGCACGATGTTCCCACTTAGCTGAATGCAGAAGGAGCTCGTGTGAATGAGCGTATCCACCTCAATCACTTATCTATCTGATTCATGAGGTTGCAAAAGTTCAGGTTCCTCAAAACATAACCTCCTGAATGACAGCCAAATGCAAATAACAAGTCAGCACTGCTGAGCAGCCACCCAGCAAGTGGGTGGTTTCACCCAGCTCCTCTGGAGTATGACTGGTTTTTAAAGAGGTTTGAGGCAGAGCTTAGAGGTCATAATTATATATGAAATGTGGTGATTCTATTGACTGAGAAGGGAAGCTAATTAAAGCAGATTTATGTATACAAAATGGAAAAGTTTCAAGACTAGCTAAGCAAAAAATAATTTCAGAGCATAGAGTGAAATTGAAGATTATGGGATGGGTCTTGAAATGTCCTTAGACAGAAGTCAGATGCAGAGTTCTCACACCCTGGATGGTCACTCATGCCCAAATGGAGAAAGCACAGATGTAGTCTTTTTATACCAAAGGCAGTTCTTTTATTTTCTTTTCTTGCAAGGTAAAAAAAAATTGTTTACAGATTTTCGTTTTCTTTTTCACATGAACAAATTTTGTCAAAAATTTGAAAGAAAGTAGTATTTTATTCTAATTATTTTTGCTCTGCACTCCTGTGTTTAGTTTTTCAATAAGTAAACCAATTGTAAAATGTTATTAAAATACTTATCCAGCAGATATTGCATTAAAGTTCTAGGATTTTTCTTCCTAGTTATACACCTACTTCTATTATTTTCCTCTAATATTTTCTTTCTGCTAGAAAGCTCCATCCACAGCTGTAGGAGACATTATAAAGTCTTTGTGGAAATTTTTTGGATTATATTTGTTTTGAAGTTGTTTTTTTGTTTGTTTGTTTGTTTTTTGTTTTTTGTTTTTTTTTTTTTTTTTTGTCTGAAGTTTTTTTTTGTTGTTGTTAGTGGTGGGTTTGTTTTGTTTTGTTTTGTTTGTTTGTTTTTGGTTTGTTTTTTTTTTTTTTTGCATTGGCCTCTTGTGGAACACTGCAGAGAGTACTAAAGAAGAGGGAAGGTACTTATGTGGCTTTCAATTTTGACCTCAACTAGTCCTAATTAAACAGGAGGTCAAGAGAGATGCTTGATAAAATAAAGCTGCAGGTACCCAGCATCTTATATATACACACACACACACATATGTATGTTTAAAATGTCATTTTTCACCCCATCCCAATATGTAATCCCTACAAAACAGCTAGTCAAGCAGAGAAAACAAAAACAATTTCCTGTCCTGTTCTCCAGGGGGAAACAAATCCTGAAGTATTTAAATATAGGAAAATAATGAAATTGCGTAGTGGGTCAACAGTTCTGAATAGAGCACTATTTTCTACTCTCTGATCTTTCTGCACTTCTTAACCTTTCTGCCCAAGGTCAAGTTGCAACCATCTCCCATCTCTATCCTCAGCACTGACAATCAAATAGATTGAGATCTTTATTCCTTTAGTGCCTCACCTTGGCCTCAGTACAAGAGCTAAACATTCAGTACCCTCCTGGGAGTAACATCTCCTACAAATGCCTCCATTTTTTTCTTCGGTTAATTTTCTTGAATGTCCATTCTTAAATGTCTGAACTCCTTGATTTGGTTGCTGATTCTGTCAATCACCTATTTTGTTTATCTCTTCAAGTAAAAGTAAATAACAGAGCTTTTTCTCACTTGTTCCATGGATAGCCATAAGACATCATACAAACTATTTTCCAGTACATCACAAGAGCTTAAAGCAGATAAAATAGCAAAAGAGTAAAAGACGTATGCAACTGATTAATTTAATAAGCAACTAAACATTTATTCATTATCCTAGTGAATCTTACCTGATGCAAATTCCTTCTGAGAGGATAACTTGGATCTGACCTAAGGCCACAAGTTCTGCAGTCTCCACATTTCATTTCAGGTGGACTCAGCCTTTCAGGATTAACATGTCTTTATCCTTTCCTGGACTAGAAGCTATCCATACTGGGAAAACTAAACACAAAGACATTGCCACTCCACAAAAGGCAAGAAGCTGTGTGAAAAGCAATTATGCCTACCTTGTTTTAACACAAAATAATGATTCCAGATTCCCAATAACTTCACACTATGCAAGGAAACAGAACTCCTTGTTGGCCTTAGCTTTCTTAACTCATGGTGGCTCCCAGATTCCGGTTCTACCTTATACCTACTTACACCTGGTCAAAGTTTGCTGGCAGAGTGTGCTCAAGCCCTGCAGAGTAAGTTGATAGCTGTAGTATCATGACACCACAGGCTCTATTGATACTTGTTCAGAACAATATCTAAGAAATATACAAACTACTCAATTAAAGCATCTCTTTCTACAGGATGACAATGTTCATCAAATCAAATTCTTGGGGTTTCCCAAAGGTCGCTGGTGATGTTTGCCCTATTGGAAATATCCGTGGGAGACAGACATTAATAATCATGTGTAAAGTAGATGAACAAATGAAAGGCCAGTTGAACAAACTATAGAGTTTTCTTTCTGAAAAATAGGGCCTGATTTTTTGTTTGGATGGGGATATTCAAAAAAGGAAAAAAAATCAGAGTCAAGGAGGCAACCTTAAGAGAGTCAAGAAACATCTAAATTCTGTGTAGCGAAGTAAAATCATAGAAAATGTGAAAGATTGTCTCTATGTGCCCCAGTATTCCAAAATCTATGTGGGGAACTCTCAAGGGTTTAATCTGTTTTATTCTCCTGTCAGATTCTTCAACAGCCTTTGTTTGCACTGTTTTGCTCTTTTATGTCAAGTCTTCTTCTTTATCCTTCTCTTTCTACACCTTCCCTGAATTTTTTCTGCTGGTGTAGACAAAGAGAATTTCTCATGAGCAAAGGTAATTCAAAAACTCTTGGGCAATTTTCAGCTACCTCAGACAACGATTTCATAAGTTTCAAGTTTATACCCACATGTGGGGAACATGCAGATCAAGGTTAAAGCTAAAAAGAATATAGGAAACATATTCAGAGTAAAAATGGCAGCACGTTTCATTGCTATAAATGAAACATATTAATGGTTCTTTAAAAATTAACAGCACTATGAATAAAACAAAAGACTAATGCATAAGTGCCATCAATGCTTGTGGGGGTTAGAAACGCCACCCAACCTCCTGTCAATCCTTCTGAATTTTAACTTTCATCACCTCTTGTTTTCCTTCTTTTATTTCCATTCCTGAGCCAGTGATGAATATACGAATTGAATTATTTTCCCTGTAGAGCACTTGTTTGTGAGCAGCTGGCCTGTTCAGCAAGCAGAGTGCTTTGTGTTACCTTGCCTACCAGAAGATTTTCCATTTATCAGTGCCCATACTTGGATAAAACACATTTCCACATGGCTCTGCATTCATTGTCTCTAGTATGTGAGAAGCATGACATCCATGTCATGTCTTCAGCTTGTTACTTACCCAGCACTCAGTAATTTACCCCTGGTGCTTTCAACAGCTACCTGGATAACCTCAAAAATTAATACAAAAGCTACCCATAGCTGAATAGTTGCAATGGGGTATGGATTCAAAAGCTGCAGTGGAAATGTCTGGGTTTATTAAATTTTAAACCATTTTATTACAGAAATCATAAGGAGGGTTTCTGCACACAGCATTTGGAACCACAGCAAAGTTCAAAGTCCAAGTCCAGGCCTAGATATTTAACTAGACAGGTAAAACACAGGTTGGAGTTCTCATGTACACTTGTAATGAAAAAGAAACGTAATTAGAACCAGCTAACTGTTCTCCCAAACTCAATTCTAGTCTTCTATGGTTATCTGCAACAACAACAACAACAACAACAACAACAACAAAAATTGGTTACCTGCTACGTCCCCTCCTTCATTTATGATTCTTTCATAAAATGCATCTGGTGCTTAAGGAGGTAGAAACACACAACTCCATCTTTATATTTTTTGCCCTGAGGACTTTTAAAACGATACCTAGTTTCTCATTGAGGACATATCAGAAATTGTTAGTTTGGAAGTGGGTTATAGCTGTCTTGAGCAGCCTTTGAGCATCACAATAAAATGATGTAACTGTACTTAAATTTGTTCCACATGAGTGAGGTAAAACAAAAGAAGGCCTAAACCATGATCATACTTTTAAAAAGCTGTTGGCATGGCATCTCTTTAAAAAAAAACCAGATTTTTCAAAATAAGTGATTATTTAGATTCTAGTAATTTCTGACCTATGACTGTCTGTCAGAAATACTAAGACATGTTTATTCATGTCAGTTACACTAACCTCTAACAGATAGCCTATAAGGTCATTTTCCTATTAAAAATTACTTCAGTAGCCTATCAGAGGATGTTCCCATGCCCTGTATTATCCCCAAAATTGTAGTGAGTTTGTGTAGGATACATGAAAGCCTTTTGAATAAAAGGAATAAAACCTAAATAATGATATTTCAATCAGTTTTCTTAAAAGCTGAAAGACTAGTGATTACATCTACTAAAGCTGTTCAAAATTCTGTAAAAATTACAACTTCTGACAAGACAGCAGCTCATCCAGGTAGTAAGCAAATAAGATAAAATACCTCCTCCACATACTGCTGACCACACAGTAATTATGTAACAAGTCTATACATTAAAATTATCTGTATCTCCCACATAGTTTCAATAAAAATATAGCCACAAAAATATATATATAAATTTTACCTTCTCATGCTCATGTTATGATATTTATAAAATAGTCAAATAGTCTTAGAGAGAAAACTGTAGTTATGTTGAGAGCAAGACTGGCTAAGGTATAAAAGTGTTCCCAACAGTTAAATCACATGACTTCAGAAACAGTTTTCTCTTTCCATCATGAACTACTGAAATTTCTTCCCTGTTCAGCAGCTCAGTGAATCTGAGTTACCTCTGCTTACATACTATGTTGAATGTTTCTTCTGAAAAAAAAAATTACCACATAAGCCTCAAACAAAACTGAGGACACCAGGACCAAATTAGCTGCTGTGGTGGAGACTGTTTGAGGCAGGAAAGCCAAGAACATCTGTTACTGTCACAGCAATTCTATTTGTTCAAGTTTCAGACATAATTGAAAAGTTTCTGAATGCTCAGAAAATTCCATGTGTCATTTCCCTGGTTCTGAGGGGTTGGGGGTAAAAAACATGAAGAACAAGCCTACAATTTTCAGCTGTAGGAGTTTCCTCAAGTGAAGTAAGATGACAAAATAATTTAATTAATCAGGACAACATACTCTCCCAGAAGTATTTAAAGTCAGAGTTACTAGTAATTCTAGTCTGTATTGTCAAAAACTATGAGTTAATATAAACAAATTGAAAAAAAAAATCACTTTATAAGATAAGATGGGAAAGCATACAGCCATAGTTCTTGTTTCTACATTTTTACAAGGGAAACCCTGCATCTACTAAGTCCACCCAATGATGGAAATAATTAAAAGCACTAGTTAATTTCAAATAAAAAAAAAAAAATCCCTACTCCATACCACATCCTATTATCTTGGTTACTAGTGATGTAGTTTTTCTCCTCATGTCATATCACTTCTCTTAAAAAAGTTCCAGATTGTGTAAGGGTTTTTAGTTTAAACCACAGTTTTCATTAGGAAAGATTTTAATGCCAGGGATCTCATATTGTCTCTTCTTTTTCCTTTTTTTCTAATACAGTAAGCTCTATCAGCCATCATGATACTCTGCCAAATTGTTCTGGACAAAAATACGTTGTTGAAGATAATTCAAATTGAAATGTCAGTAATTTACTCTGTTAGTAGTTTTGATCTAAACTTCAAATCCCAGAAGAAAAAGTGAGAGCAATATCAGTTTTCCTGAAATCTAAGTCTACACATAATTCTGTGGCTATGTGGAGACAGCCTAGGGAGAATAGGATTACAGGACCCTATATTTAAAAAAAAAAAAAAAATTACAACCTAAAACAAACCACATTAATTTAAAGTAATACTGGTATGGAGTATAGGTTATCCAAATTGCACAAGAAATTCTCTTCTTCTCTGCAGACAATTTGGCACTTAAAAAGAGAGTTAAAAATTTATAGATATTTATATTTCTCTGTAAAATAGGACTGAAAAGCATTTTACTGTTAATTTGTTATTCAGTACTAGAACTCAGTAACAAATAGAGGAAAGGTTGTTAATATCAAAAACACTGTTGTACAGCGACCCAAATTACTCCAAGGAAGTTATTGTCCATTAATATACTCTAAAAAACAAGAATTTAGAATAAGTTATTATCCACTGGAACCACAGCCTTAGCCAGTAGGAGTCTAATTTCCAGGCACCCTCCTACTTCCATATTCCAGACACACGGTTTGAGGTGTTTTTGCCTGTTTGAGCAATCTTTGCCAGGTAAGCGTGCCATGCACTGTCTGAAATGGCAGACAAGAATGTATGTTTTCCTGGAAATACTCATCCAATTTTCTGGTTTTTTCAATGGCTTGGGTCACAATGCAGCACCTTACTGCTATGGAGAGCAAAAGGTCTGTCCTGTCCTTGGGAATTCCACACAGTAGATATTTGCAAAGCTCTCAAACCCAACTGAACACCAGTCATCATGCTTTGAAAGAGAAAATTCCCCTTTATCAACCCTAGTCAAACCAATGACTGGATTTCCCTTCCAAATTAAGGGAGTTCTCTTTAATTTAAAGCATCACATCCTACAGCACATGGAAATCTGAAGAGAGAATGAATTCAAGAAATACAGAAAAGAAAACGTAATTAAAATTTTGTTCAGAAGCAGATTGCCTTTAAAAAAATATTTTTATCTTTACTCATGATATAACATATTTAAGCAAACTTTACTTCTAAAAATTTGTGTTTGCAACTAACATACATTGATGTTAAAATCAATAATCTCTTCCAATATCTTTACACCAATCATAAAATACCAAAGCATGTGGAAAAGGGCTTTATTTTTAGGTTAAAATATATGTGTCAAAAGCATTTCTGCTTGCCAAGCACAGTCTCAAATGCTTGGAAACACCACAAAAAGTGACGCTGCTCCAGTTCACCAAGGCAGGGGCGTCCCACTGATTCCTGGAATTTCTGAAAAAAATGTGGCAGAGGGTCCATTTTAAAAATCATGCAACTGTGTAATTTACGTGTCCATTTTAATGTTTATGTACAAAATGTCAAAATTAAGTTTGAAGGGTGTTAAGTGCCTTTTAAATGCCAAACCATATGGTAAATCAAAATGGTCATGCCTCAAAACAAGAGGCATGTCTCAGATTTCTGAGGATTTTCACTAACCTTCTTGGGTTATGGAATTATGAATATGCTACTATAGTATAATTACTGCAGTTTGTTCTTGCAAGAAACAAAATTATTGTTGATAGAACAGTGTAATTGCCTGTGTATTATATACTGGGTTTACTCCAACAGTCCTTGCTCATGTAGGAGTCCAAATAAAGATGTATGGAATCAGATGAAAAGATAAAAAAAAAAAACATTCATCTCAGTAGTATGAGTGTCTTTTAAGTTCACACAGGTTCTATTTATACACAGTGTAGAACATCTACAGGCTTACAGATGCTACCAAAATTCAATATCTAGAAATAGCCCCCCTAAAACAAAGGAAGAGAAGAATAGTATTTGCTCACAGAATGATTCCAATTTCAGATTAAAGACATATATAGATCATATTAATTTTTTCTTTTTTCCCCAGAGGAAACTTGATTGTACATTGAAACAGAGAAAAGAATTGTCTCCTTCATGGGTACACATTTTCAAAATCTAGAATTCAACTAAATGGATATCTAGGTAATGTATTTGCATCATATAAGTTTTCAGAAGAGAGATCTTAACATAGCTCAAAGAAAAGTAAAGACAATGATTACCTAAGTCAGTTTCTTAAGACTTGGGGCCTTTTTTGCTGTTTTAACAAGCATTCATTACAGGAGAAAAAAAAAAAAAAAAAAAAAAAAAAAAAAAAAANTCTCCTTTTAAAAAAAATAAAAAAAAAAAAAAAAAAAAAAAAAAAAAAAAAAAAAAAAAAAAAAAAAAAAAAAAAAAAAAAAAAACCTACCCAGATAAATAATAACTGTAATTTCAGAGTAGATCCATAGATCCATTTAGTGGCACTGATTTCAATAAATGAAATAAATGAAAAGTAGCAAGCAAGATGAAAAAGGTTTTGTGTCAAAAGGTTTATGTCAGAACCACAAATAACATTTAAATACAAGAGATATTGCCCTAAAAAGGATGATTTCTACAGAGACATTAACAATATAACAGCTGTAAAATAACCATTGCATAAAACAATTTTTAAAATCTGTTTATAATTTTATATTATTTTTAAATATGAAATTGTATAAACATAATAGTTTCTCGAGAGTGAACGCAGGCAGAATTTGTGGATTTTTAGTTAGCTTATATATATATTTAGATGAAAAGATAAAAAAAAAAAACATCGTTGGTGTTTTTAGTAAGTGTTGTAGTTTCTATGCCAGCATGCATTTTTGATGACTGACAAATATATCATCAGCCCAGTCCTATATTTTGGGTTTATCTTATCAGAAGAGTTTGCATGCACGATTTTCTGCAGTAAGAATTGGTATCTGAAAAAAACATGTATGTTGCCACACATATTACAGAAAAGCTTATAGCCAGCAGGCACATTTATCAAAAATGGGTTGAGATATACGTGCACAGCCAAAAAAAAAAAAAAAAAAAAAAAAAAAAAAAAAAAAAAAGTGTTCTTGCTGATTTCCCCTTTGTTGGATTTTAAAGAATGGAAGAACAAAAAAAGGTAATTCTCAGGCTAAAGGTATTATGAAGGATATATTTGAATTTGGGTTTCTGATCCCACAAACCTACTGACAGACATTGAGGTCAAATACTCTGCTTTTGAACCTTGCAGTTGAGAGTAAGGCCCACCCACAGCAATCCAATTCCATGAGAGGCCTTTAAAGAGAACCCCACAGAGCGGGTGACCTACATCCCAACAGCAAACGAGTCAATCCACCTTACGACAGACTAGCAAAACCTACAAAAGCTTTAAATTGGACTGTAAAGCACAAGATTTCTTTCTCACTTTCAAGGGCAAACCTTCTGCTAACTGACTGTGTAACAACGCGGGTCCCTTGGTGAGCAGATTATTCCAAACTTGTCCATCAGCCCACCCTTTGGACGTCACCATCTGTCACACTACTTCAGCACTGCTGTGTGTCTGAGTTACCCTGGTGATCACCACATTCAGTGGCTACACCAAATTGCACCTGTATTTTGGATTATATTCAGTCAGTATCACTCTATTTTATGGTGTAAACACTAATTGAAAGAGCTATTGTAAAAAAAAACATGAAGACAAAATTGTGTGCTTTGGTGTGCAATACACGTGATCAAGTATTTGCAAGGACCCAGGTTCACACGTTGACCACACTGAATATTTGTTTGTTATTGTTTTAATGAGGATAAACTGGGGACAAAATTTAGTGGGGTGGGAGATTTATGTCACATGTTTTGGTTGATTCAGCCTATACGGGCTTGATTCTTCACATTTATTGAACACCCTCTGCAACAGACAGTTCTGTAAAAGTCTTCCAAAGTGGAAAACAGAGCAAGTTAGGTAAGTCTAGTTCTCAGGTCTTGTATCTGATAGTAAAATACCAAGTCTCCCTCACTGTGATCTAGTACTTCCTGTTAGATGCTCACATGATACTGTATTTGTATGAAACCTTTTGGTCTTTGGACAGATAACCAAGAGGAATTTTTAGATGTGAAGAATTCAGGGGGGATGGGAAATTACATTTAAAAAAAAATTAACATTTGCTATCAAATCACCACAGAAGCATAAAACCAGTAGTAACAGTAGCTCTAGAGGGCTGAATATGGCAAAATTCAGACTTCTCATAAATCCTAGAAAACTCCTGGGATCAAGTATTATACAACTGACACAGAGGACAGAAAGCACATGAAAATGAATAATTTTTTGAGTCAATATAGTAAACTATTGACACAAAGGGACAATGGTCAAAGGACTCAGCTCCTAAGGCTCCACCAGACCATCAGATGACTCTTCAGATGGGAGAAAGTTCCAGCTTGGGAAGTCAGTATAGGATTTTATACTTACACCAACAGCAGGAAAAAATATATAAAGCTAGTGGTTTAGGACTAATAAAAGATTTTTTTGACACATCTGATTAAAATAGACCATCTTAAAAATTGTGTCTATTTGCACAAATAATTAAACTGACCCTCTCTTCTACACCTGTTGAGGATTGTCCTAGCCCAGTATTCCAACTCTATTGTACCTCTCTCCTTCCACTTCTTCTGCCTTTATTTTATTTAAAAGACTGACTGATCTTTATTTCAAAGACATTTCTGGTTTACCAGCAAAGAAAAGTCAACAGGGAAAGTCTAGATAACTTGCTGCCAGAATGGAGATAGCATGAGGCCACTATCTACAGAATCAGTCACTACACCTGCCTATCTCTCTAGCAGGTCCCAGGCAAAGAAGAGATATATCAGCTCCTGTGCATCTTTAAGGAAATGCATACAGAAGGGACTAAAGTTAGAGACAGGTAAATCAGTGATCTTGGAACGAGTTCTTAAAATGTATCTGAGGAGGCAGATAAGAAAGAACTAATATGGAAAGGGAATTCAAGGGGCTGGTGTTTGCCTTAGGTACAATGCAGTAACTCCAAACCCATAATTAAGGCATGTATATTCATTTTAATCCTGTTTAAGAACCACTGTTTTAAGTCAGAGATAAGCACACCTCAGCAACAATAAAGTCAGCTGGGTGACCTTAAACCCTACTTGTGACTTGCAAATGATCTGACTCCTGTGGATGTACATCCGTCATGAAACCACTTACTCTGTCAGTCATGACAGGGTAACTATTCTGCCTATAGCTACAGTCTGCTGAAACAAAACTCTTAAATGAATTCACTTTTCTGATGAAGCATCACGGAGGGCACCTTGAACTTAATGGCAGTTTGGTTGTGCTTGCGAAGTGTGAAGAAAGTGCAAGTCTCTGAGCTAATATAGCTCCAAGATTAATTTCTAGCCTTAATGATTTTGTGAAACAGCCTTTTGAAATCATTGTGATCATACCAATTAGCTATAAAGTCCTTGTAACAATGTGCCCCCTCTTTCACAAAATACTTCTCAAGCTGCAATGAGGTCTTATTTTTATTAATGTGTATTTTGGTAAGTATATCAATAAAGCCTTTGTTAATAGCATACTTGTGTGAGTTTTACCAGAGTGCAGCATTTCCAAGAGACTAAATTTAACAGCAGTACAGTGTCTAAGGATCTGAAATATCATCCAAAATAAAAAGAAAGTGCTGAACTATTCAAATACACACCCTTTATCTCTTTCTTTTCTGGTAGAGGGGGGTAAAAATACATTCATCACATATTTAGCTTTAAAGAAAGATGCAGGAAGAATAGAAATGAACAATTAAAAAAAGTAGAAATTAACAGATATAGGGCAACGCTTGCAGTGACAGGGAATGTAGAGAGATGCTGTATACATTGTTGCAAGTATGAATTTATTTTCATATTTCAGAAGATATAAATGTATTCTGGAATAACAGCATTTGGTATGACACTTTTCACTTTTAGAAACATACTGAGCTATTTGGAGGTTTTTACCTTGGTTTTGCTACATTTAAAGGCTTCCCTCGTTCCTACAGTGCATAAAGGTCAGTGACATAAATGCTTATTTGTGTACACATGCAACCACAGTAAATGAAACAGCATCTGGACATATTTAATTCAGAAATCACTGAACCAAAGGAATTGGAAATCAAAGCCAAGAGAACAGGCAACAGTAACTGTCATGGTCTGACAGGGATAGCATCAACAACATACGCTGCACTCTCCCCAAGGCGCACTTAGACAAGGACAAAATCCTGACAGCATTTGGTAGGGGAGCATGCTCTGGGTACAGCGGGGTCCTCAGACCCAGTTTGGCAAAACTGGTAACCACAGAGTTGACAACTTCCCTTAAATGATGGGTCTTGTGTCAGAGGGCTGTGCCTGGGAGAGTCTGGACCAGGACTGGTAGCTCCTCCCATAGAGCTGTGGCACATGGTGCTACCAGTGACCTTGGGAGAGCCTGCATCCAGCTGCTAACAGGTTCTTCAGGATCAGAACACAATACTCACCTGGGCAGAGAGAAAATTAAAAAGGTTGGACGAGGCATGTGTAAGGTCCTGCACTGAAGGAATAACCTCAAGTACCAGCATAGGCTGGGACTGATCTGCTGAAGACCAGTTCTGCTGCGAAGGACATGGGAGTCTTGGTGGTGACAGCTTGACCATGAGCCAAAACCCTAAAATATTATTCAAGGTTAAAAAAAAAAATAAAATTAAAAAAAAAAAAATTAAAAGGGAGAGCATAAAGTATTCTTCCATTACCATGCATATGAATATGTCTATCTAGCATGCGTGTGTCTCTATATAAACATATATATATGTATTTATGAATTTGTTAAAAAACTTCAGTGTATGATTCCCAACAGTTACTTTTCTGAACTACATCTGCATTCAAGACTGAGTTAGTGAAGCGTCTGGAAAAAGGTCAGTCTGGATAATTCTTGCCACAATACTACAGCATGCAGATTGCAGCCACTATTTGCTTTGAATAACACTTGCACTGTGTCTGGCTGAGATAGAGTTAATTTTCTTCAGAGCAGGTGGTGTGATGCTGTGTTTTGGATTTGTGGCCAAGCAGTGCTGCTCACACACTAATGTAGCTGAAATGTGTTTGCACAGCACGAAGTCCCTCCCGTTTCTCACTCCACACCTCCCGTGAACACATCCAGGAGTGCACAAAAGGCTGGCAGGGGATGCAGCCAGGAAGGTAACTTGAATTAACTGAAGAGATAAAACACCATGATTAGTGATAGGAGGGAAAAATAAAGGGATTTGGGCAGGTCAGCCATCCTTCGCTCAGAAACAACTTATGAGAGGTGGAGGTAATTATATTTGCATCATTTTTGTTTTGTTTTTGCTCTCTCTTCTATTTTCCCTCCACTTACTAATCCATTTTACCTTGACCCACAAGTTTTCTTGCTTTTCCTTTCCTCTGCCCCCATCCCACTGGGCAGGAGGAGGAGGAGGAGGGAGAGAGCAGCTATGTGGTACTTAACCATCTACTAGGATTAACGCACCGCAAAAGATTTATTAAAACTAATTTTATTTTGCAAAAAGTGAAATCATCAAAATTATTATGCTGTCTGGATTAACCAAAGTAACACATCTAAATTTCTCTTTATTTTCTGCTATAAAGTTGAGGTCTCCAAACAATTATTTTCTATTGAGTTTGTTTTGGTTTTTTGGGGTCTTTTTTTCGTTTGGGTTGGTTTTTTTTGTTTGTTTGTTTTTTTGTTTTTTTTTTTTTTTTTTTTTTTTTTTTTTTTTTTTTTTTTTTTTTTTTTTCCCAGCCCTCTAATAATCTAATTTTTGAGAGAAACTCATAGAATGGTTAGGGCTAGAAGGGACCTTAACGATCATCGGGTTCCAACCTCTCTCATTTCTGCCTTCTCCCACTAAGGCTGTGAAAGAAGTGCACAAGACAGTTCTTCTGGAATTTTTTCAAGAAAATACAGGTGTGCAACAAGGAAGGTAAAGGCTAGATATGTTTTCATCTGGAGAAGGGGCTGCTGCCACTACTTACCTAACAAGAGGGGCTTGAACATCCCTTTTGTTGGTGGGTGGATCTATGATGAGAGACATAGCAAGGAGGCTGTGGACGAGGCCCACAGTCCACATTCACAGTTGTGCTTTATGCATGCATTTTTCCAAAAGTTCATGTTCATACGTATGTTGAAGTACTAAATGTGTTGCCATAATACATACGTTGCACACTGTAAACCCCCCACGCAGTCATGGAGAAAGCACTCTGGAAATAAACAGCTTTAAATTTTCAAAACTCTGGCTGCTGCCTGAAGTACACTTTGTTGTCAGCAAGTTTGTCTGAATCCAGCATCTTTGACACTGCAAATCTTTGATTGTTCAGATGCAAGGATTACTTGAGCTCTCTGAATGTGATTCTTCTTCAAACATTGACTCTGGATTCAAGTGTTCAAATCTACACCAGTTTCCTACCATAAATCTGGTCAGACTTGCAGGAAAATAATTTAGGTAAATATATTTGTCTCTAAACATTCTTATTTGTAGTCACAGTGGAATGGGTAGTGCCCACAGACACTACAGAAGCTTCCCCTGTGGATTTCCAATATTTGCACTTAAACAAGATGGCTTTAGGAGAGTTTTGTGAAGAGTTTATAAATCAAACCTCATTATTCACTATTTTCAATTGAATTTTCAGTAAATTTTTGCTTATTTGTTTTAATACCTCTAAAAATGCTGATCTTTGAAAGAAACTTCAATTCATTCATTTTGGAGTTTTTTAAATAAAAAATGGTGTCAGTATATTTAGACACAAATCTTTTTCACCTACATTGGACAGGGCAAAGTAAATGCAAAAATGAACCAGTGTGAAGATTTAATACCATATTTTCTCAGCAACTCCCATGTCTGCTGTCTGGGTTGTTTGTTCAATCCAGTTGTGAATACACATACATGCTTTAAAATTTCTAGTATTTTTGTTTTCATTATCGATAATTTTCACATTACATAGTACAATATCATAAGTTCATCAAAAATCAAATTCTGTGTATAATATTGTTGTTTTCAGTAATTATATATATATATCTTTTTTTTTTTAATTGAAATACTCCAGACTTTCCTCCTGAAAGGTTTTCAGTCAAAGTTTTTATGAAGTCTTGATTTACCCATGCACACCAAAGACTTACTCAAGAGGGTATTTTCTATTCAGCACTATCTACAGGTAATATTCCAAAACTCAACATGGATCCAAGAATTCAGGATTTAGCAGACCAAAAATCTTCTAACAATACAACACATGCACACTAACTAATTTTCGGGTTTCCAGGAGTAGGTACAAAAGGATTGTACCTCTACACGTTACAGGAGTAGAACAAACTGATGGGCTCATCAGTTATGGGCTCACACATACCTCTGAGGAGAGGGAAGATAATGTAGATACACAAGCACAGAGCTTCAATTGTCAGTTTACTTACAGTTTTCTAAGGTTCTTTTAGAAATTGAACTCCACAGTGTCTTACATGGTGTTGTGTGTCACACAACTGTCATAAAACATTTAATTTGGTGTTGTACACAAAGCACTATCTTGAGGAACAGGCAGGTTAAGAAGAATTCCTCATTTCCCAGAAAATAGCATTAGTGCTGTTATCAACATTCCGTAGAAGTGGGACCTAGTCCTTTTTATACTCAGTCCAGATAAAGAGGCACAGCCTTACCAGTGCTTTTGCTGAAAGGCTGACATCCTGACACTTTAAATTTTTTATGTAGCACACTCAATCTAAAATACATTTTCCAGTGTGAAAGAAATAATTCAAAATTAAATAAAAATGAGAGCAAAGTATGTATCTGACTCTGGTCTAGTTGCATGGTACAATTTTGGAAGAACAAAGTTGAAGGTCTTCATCCCTCATCCAAGAATTTTATATGTATTTTCTCCAGTAAGCATTACACATCACACATGCCCATCAAATGACATCAGCTCCGTAAGCAATTATCTTCTTCAATTATCTATCCCTTCATCAGCTATGTCACAGCCATAAACAAAGATGCTTTTAACACCTGTATCATTTCAACAAGTGAAATTAGCTAAAACTCAGTGGTGGTTGAGTTCTTCCTTCCAACCCTGTACATATCTGCCTTTCCAAGCCAGCTCTGGGTAAAGTCACTGTATATTCAGACAAATTCCTTATGTCAGAAATATTAAAGATAAAGCTGACCTATTATGGTAACAGACAGGAGGACTTAAAAAGCAGTAATGGTCAAAGGCAGTTTAAAAAAAGAAGCCAGAGAAGATTTAGACTTCTGGCTAAATGTTATCAGTGAAACTACTTTAGGACTCATGATGCCTTTAGCTGAATCTGTGAAGCTGATCCTCTGTCTCACTGGAATTAATGGAAAGCCTGGAACCCTCAGCTGTATTTTCAGTCAATGACATTTCATTTCATATTGGTCAATATTTAACCTTTAATGATTTTCTGACTAGACATGTGCCTGCTGAGTCACTGCTTTGGAAAAATGCTGAAGAAACCTCTAACAGAAACAGTATAATGCCACTGAGATAATCTTTGCCCTTTGGTTTCCTGTAGCCCCTCCCTCCCCAGCCTCTGATTCTCTTTAGTGTTTGTGATTTGTAGCCCAGCAATAGTCAAGTCTCCATTTACTTCATGCATATGCACTAAATTAAGCCATTTCCCTCCCACCCATATGGTGGTCTGATATGCACAGATGTTATTACACAGTTCTGTGCCACATAAAATCCCAGCTGTAATATATATAAAAAAATTAAAAAAAAAAAAAATCCACCAAACAAACAGAATCAAACAACCAAAGATAAAAGGCTCTTTTACTCCTCTTTCAAAAAGGCAAAACAGTAGAAAATAAGCCCATAAGCAACTGAATAAACATAAACAGACCCATGCAACATCTGACATCCACCCAGATAAGGGAGAGAATGTGAAAGACAAAAGAGAAGGATTAGTATTTCAGAAACTATCCAGACAGTGGCAACAATTAATTTTAAAAAAATGCTAATATTTATCAAATAGCAGTTAACAAAATAGTTTTTACAGCCCTCCAAAACACAAGGAAGCTCTTATTTGCTAAGGTTTCTTAAAATTCTGGGTTGTAGTATTTTTTAAACTGTATTGAAGGAGTGAAAACTTCAGAAACTCTGTGGTCTGTAGAGCAAAGTAACTAATTGTGAAAAATATCTTTTTTTTTTTGTAAATTCTTTCAGTATTTTGCAACTAACAGGTGCCTTCCCCTTTTGATCAAACATCCATGCTTCCAGAACATTCACGATAACTCTAAAACCTTAGCTCCTAAACTTGTGCTCATCTCAGAGGAAGTTATTTTTCTCTTCAATACTGATTTTAATTTTGTTATATTTTAATCAAATCTTGCAAATCACTGCTATAGGTCCTGATAGCCTGAAGAATCACACAGCACCCATGCTAGATTCTCAAAATTTATTTTAGTCATCCGCACAATTTGGTGCCTTAGTGACATTAGTTCCAGTAGCTCATGTAGACTTTTTGTTTATTTGTTTTTCTTTGTTTGCCTGTTTGGTATTTTCTGTTTTCTTTAGAGACCTAAAATTAGAAGTGTTTTTTTTGCTTTGTAATTCAAATTGTAATTATTGGCTCATTACAACTTCACCTGGCACGTGGCTGCTGGACATCAAGTTGAAAAAAGCAAAGTATGTTCACCTCAGGTGTGCATGTGAAGACTCTCAGGGTTGTTTTTCAGTGACTTATGCAATAGCAGGTTTTATTGAATGGTGTAGAAATCATCAAAAGCATGTTCAGTATAAAAGTGAAAGCATGACAAAGATCATTGGCAAGGTCCAACCAGATAGTTAAAGCACACAGAGAAAAATCAGACTAAAATCTAAAATAAACCAACCTAAACCCAAAATTACCACAAAAAT